>OX578152.1:80525267-80827767 GCA_951213105.1 Amaurobius ferox | reverse complement strand
GTTGATCATTTCAAAAATAAATATTCACAAGTACATGGCATCATGGAAGTTTGTAATGACGAATTGGCAACAAAAAAGAAATAGAGATTTGGATCACGAGTTTGTAATAGCAACTACTTTCACTCATGGTGAAAGAAGAAAACAACTGAATGTTGCAATGATTTGGTATAAGAGTATGTGAATCATGGTGTGGGTATGACTGATTCAAATAACGGAGGGGAAGGATGAGTTTTTCTTCCTTACTGCTCTTTGGATTATGACAGAATTCTATGGGAATTAGGTATAATTTCTTTTTTACTCCTTTAAGAATCAAGATCTATTCTTTCGATATACATGTATTGGAGAAGTGCTACGGGAATTGTTGTCATACCGGGAGTGTGCTGCTGCCTAGCAGCATGCTGTAACCGGGGAATTAAGGGGTCACAATCCCCCTTAGGCTTTTTAGCATATTGCTTTTAAACCTTCCCATCCATTCTTTATCCTTTTTGCATCTTATTTTAATATATATAGACACACACATGCACACACACACACACATATATATATATATATATATATATATATATATATATATATATATATATATATATATATATATATATATATATATATATATATATATATATGTGTGTGTGTGTGTGTGTGTGTGTCAGTCTTCTAATGATCTGATCTCCTGTTTAGATTACGTTTCCATGTAATTCCGAAAATCTTTTCCGGGCCAGTTTTATTTTGGCAACCCTGTATATATAAATACAGGGTATAAAATAAAACTGGTCCGGAAAAGTTTTTTCGGAATTTCGTGAAAACGTAATCTAAACAGCAAGGAGATCATTAAAAGACTTTTCCGGACCAGTTTTATTTTATCAACCCTGTATATACGTATATATATAATTGAAGAATTTTTATTTTACTTGTATTATACATACCTGAGATGGATCATTAATAGAAAATGTTCTGTATAGTAAAAGTGAAAAGAAGATGGATTGAAATGTAAATGTGATATCAAAATGACTATACGACAAGCTATTGAATATTTTAAAAAGAACATGATAAATAAACATTATAAATAAAACAGGTACTAAATTGGTATAAAATACCCCTTTTTCCCTGTTCCATATATAAGTTAAGGAATGGAATGAGAATTACATGTGGTAAAGATGAGTGAAAATTTTTTTTGTAACTACACATGTAGATGAAAGTATTTTTATAAATCATATATGTAATGCATATACTTAAGGAACTAATCTCCTTGTTCCTTAAGAAAATTAAAGATGTTCCCTAAGAAGTTAAGAAAATTAAAATTATTATGGTCTTAATAAGAACTATTAATAAAACAATAAATCATTTTGAAAGTTTAACATGGTTAAGGAGCCAGGATATTAATTGAGAAAAGAAATTTTATTTAAACTGAGAATTTTTGTATCTTCAAGAAATTTAGTTAGCGGCTCAAACAGTAATGAATATTACTAGCACTTTTGTCAAATACTCATAAGGTTTCCAGATAAAAGATTTGACACACACACACACACACACGCACACACACACTCAAAAATTAAGCATTAAGGGAAAATGTCAAATCAATCAAATTAAAATATATTACTTTCCTTATATACATAGTATATTGTATAAAGAAAGTACTGGGACGAGATCGAAAATTCGAATTGGAGTTTTCAATGGGAGAGGACGTTTCTTTCAAGCATCCCTGAACACGAATCAAACGTTTTTGAGGTAATGTCTGTGTGTGTGTCAATGAGACTGTGAAGACGATATCTGACGGACGAATGAAGCTATTCGAACGAAATTTGGCACAACAATGACAATCTCCGTGAATACTGGAAGCCTATTGCTCCTAAACGCAATCGGATATTCAGAACTCACCTAAATTTACGAGTGAAATTTTGAAAAAATCATCCAAAAATCAAAACCTTTAATAAAATTACGTAAATAGTCAATTTTTATGTAATTTTTAAGTAGAAAACGATTGACATAAACTTCAGAACGCATGAACCGTTTTCGAGATGTTACACATTTTTAAAATAAATATATCAAAAAGTCATATAAAAATATTATATAATGAAGAAATTATGATATTATAAGATACATATTTAAACCGGCATTGGCGAAACAATCGTCAACGACAATACATTCTAATCATTTATATATGGATATGCCAATGTTAATATTTAACAAATATAAGGCTTGTTTATTTCCAATAAAATGTATAGATAAATGTTGCTTTACATTGACAATTTAAGCCAATCCAATACACAGTAATGTTAAATTTTTTAAATGTATTTTGTATTTTGAAAATACATGTATTTTGTGTTTGACATTTTTTTTTATTTTAAAAGTATTTCGTATTTTGTATTTTATGTCCTAAAACTAATATATTTTGTATCGAAAATACATTTTCGATGTATTTTGCCCAACTCTGACCATAAGGGCATATGGGAGACTGCTTAATCTTGAACCTGGAAAAACCCATTGAACAAGCCGCAGGCCTGGGTTTTGGGAAATGAGAAAAATCACAACTCTACCCACGTTGTCAGCCGGTTGTGAATTTGTGAAGAGCCGGCCGTAACCTTTGATCGCATAAGAGATGCAAGCTCCACAGGGGGAAATGGGAAAAGAAGGCTTATTATGAGAAGCAGGGGGCGTTTTGGTGGTCAGGACCCAGAAAAGGAAGCCCTCGCTCTTTTGTCGGGAAGAGATTTATTTTAGATGTCGGAAAAGGATCAAAGCTTGAAGCTACACAGTTTTCTCGCTTTTGGAGTATATAGGTAACAGCACTCCAAAAGGGGGCAGCATTATCATTATGAGTCGGACCAGATGAGAAGAGAGATGCCGATCACTGTAGTTCTTAGCGTGTGACGGATGCGTAGTGAACGCTGTAGTCTTAGCGTAGTGAACGTCGAGAGGCGAATTTTTTTTCTTCTTGTAAACAGAAGCATCAAGACGGCCGAGCCCGTAACGAGACTTTCTAAAGCGGTAAGATGATTTTTACTTGCACTTTCGTTAAAACGCCCTTCACTACGCGTATTAGATAATTGATCTCCTTTACTCTCTATCTCTCTGTATACACAGAAGGGGACGGGAATTCGCAGACGTCGCCAATGTCTTATAGACAGGCACAGAAGCCGCCCATGTCTTATAGGCCGGCGCTGACTATAGAGAAAAGAGAACAATCGAGACAACTCGCATGCAACTGGCATACTCCCCCACTGGATTCCGGTCTAAATTGGGTGGCACTTCCCGGCCGTCCAAACAGTTACCTTACACCTTTCTGGTAGGTCGGACGGTTTGGGTCTCAACAATAACAGCAACAACCCCTGACTGTTTATTGGTGCAGCAATATATTTCAAAATGTAAATTAAACTCTATAGTTTGATGTAGTACAAAAATCTGATACAATTCAGATTAAAACTTGTCACAGAATAATCATTTTACAGCATACCCGAATGTTAATTCAAGTATTTCAATGGCGGTTTTGCTTATGCTTGCTGACAAAGCAGGGCTAAATTAATCATGTAGTATTTTTACTGCCCAATCCGTTGTCTCTAGTCAGCCGTGCTTTCGACCCAGTGACGTCACAGAATCTCCCGTTATCGTATTGCGTTGCTGAACACTACCTTTCATCTTTAGTAGCCTTACACCGGAGTCTTATTCATACGATCGTTATTCCAAAGACTGAATGGTCAACAAGTATAAAACAGTTATGTTACAATGAGCTGTTAAAAGCATTCAGTATCGAACACTTTGCCACCACACTTGGCAGAGGAATTTGCTTTGAAAAGGGACTATATTTCTTGTGTGTAAATTAAATGGGTTGTGTTAAGACTTTGAGTGTTGTTAATCGAACTGTTTTAGAACCACCCACCAATGGGGGAGAAATTTACGGGTATCCCCATTTTTCTTTACTCCCCAGCAGTTTTGCTATTGTATCGACTATGGAGTTAGAAAGAAATGAGATGAAACTCCTATGGATGAAACGCTTGAAAATGCTATAACGCTTTGAAGATTATATCTAGGTGTCACTGGTGTTAGTAAAGCAGTTGCTATTGTTAGTTGACATAAAAGAAGGACTTAGTATTTAGTATTTGCATTTTGGATTAATTTTAAATTATGGGTTCCTTAATTATAAGTATAATTAAATAGTATGTTTTCATAGTTGGAGAGCATAGTACATAATATATGGAGATAAAAATGAATTGTAAAGTAAAATGATACAGAATACGTACAAGAATTCTTTATTGTTTCAGATCTACTTTGAAATCCGCTTATATTTTTTTTTTACGAAACTGACAGTTTAAATTAATATTTTAGGCCTTTCGCCATAAAAATGTATGCAATACAGGGCTACTTGTATCCAAGCGCCACCTGAATTACGGTCTCAAACGATATTTGGCATTTTCTTAATATGAAGTTTTAACTCCTTACATTTATCTCCATGCTCTCGACAGTAATAAGGTCCTAAATAAATAGTCTCTCTGAGATACCGTTTGACTGGGTGACATACAAAACAGATGATAAACAGGAACGACAGGCAATCGGGAAGAAGATTCGACCTCCCAGACGACGACTCGTCGGAATACCGCGCTTCTTACCATCAAAGATTAAACCTGATCAGATCGATGGAAATAAGCATTTTTAACCGCAAGCCTCAACATTTATTTTTTTCGATCGAAAAGTAGCACACTTCCCAAATCTTACAGCTTCTTGACATCATTGTTATCTCCAGTTACTATCATCCAGTCTTTTAAAACTATTGGCACTGCAACTAAAACTGTCTATAGATTGTACTCTTGAAAAGTAACATTGCTATTATTTAATTTTGTTACGGTATCTCATTTATTTCTATTTATAAAATCCATCTTTGAAAGGCTATACTTATGAAATCCACTTATAAACACTCAGTATAGGAATTTTAAATATCGTAATTTTTACTTTCATGTACACCATTATTTTAGCATTTAAAAATATTTCTGGTAGAGAACTTATTCAATTTCAAAATTAAATTACTTAAACTTTTAAAGAGCAAATTTCAATCAAAACAAAGGGAGTAATAAAAATATTGAAAAAAATCATTACTATTGCGATAGGTTTCTGTTATAATTCTCGTCAATACTTAAAATTGGAATTATCAAAGATCCTACCTCAGACTCCAGACGAAGCAGCAGATTCGCAACAATCGTTTGTTATTTGAATCCTTTTCAGGAATGGTATCATATCGATAAAATTCTAAAAATACATAATTTTAATCGAAATAAATATATGTCCATAAATAATTAGCCGAGTCGGACTTTATTTTATAGATCATATACTTTTACCACACAAAAATATGTACATACAGTAGAACCTTGATTATCTGACCCTCGTTTAACCGGAACGCTCCGTTAACCGACGTCGGTTTCCTGACTTTTTTACTTTCCTTATATACATAATGTATAAGGAAAGTATTGTGACGGGGTCGAAAATTCGAATTCGAGTTTTCGACGGGAGAGCACGTTTCAAGCATCCCTGATCACGAATCAAACATTTTTGAAGTGATGTCTGTGTGTGTGTGTGTGTGTGTGTGTGTGTGTGTGTGTGAAAGTATGTGTGTATGTGTGTGTGTGTGTCAGTGAGTCTGTGGAGACGATAACTGACGAACGAATGGACCGATTCGAACCAAATTTGGTACAAAAATCACAATCCGTAAACACTGGAAGCCTATTGTTTTTATACGCAATCGAATGTTCAGAACCCCCTAAATTTTCGAATGAAATTTTGAAAAAATCGTCAAAAAATTAAAACCACTATTAAAGTTACGCAAATAGACATTTCTTATGTAATTTTTCATTAGAAAACGATTGACATAACTTTTAGAACGCTAACGTGAACCGTTCTAGAGATATTGTACATTTTTTAAAAAAATTATCAAAAAGTAATATAAAATAAAAAGGAAAATATTTCCTATTGAGAAACATGTTTACTTTTCATATGTAATACCATGCGATAAATTGAGTGACATCCTTCTCGTGGATCTAGCTCGTTCCATTCTTGAAAAATAATACTTTGAATAATACTTTTGTATTTGAACGCCAATAGTCATTTATTTGCTTTAAGAAAAATTTATTTCTTAGTGCATAACGCTTGGCGAGATTTTGGCGACGAATTTGGCGGAATGTCGCCAACTTGGCGACTTTTTTGAAATGTTGTCAAATTAACGAAAATCTCGCCAAATGGGTAAAAATGACGCTAAATCACTGAAAATGACGACTAATTGTCGAAAATTCAATATCTTGGAAAGAATATTAGTATCTAATACAAGAAAATCCTATTTTTTTACTGTAAAAGTAGTAAATTCATTACATTATATAAGGAAAGTCATGTGTTGCCCACATCAGATTTTTTTTTATTATTGCAACCTATGGATCAGGGCGTTTTGGAGTCTTTAAAACGGCGTTTCCGAAAGAAATTAATAAGAAAATTACTTTTTGAAGGAGAATCTGCATCTACAGTTTCAATACTAGAGTTTTGAAAATCTGTCAACATTAAAGACTGCATTTATATGATCAGTGAAGCATGGGAATGTATGCCGCAATTGACACTAAGACGAAGTTGGAGAAAACTTTTGCCGAATTTTTCAATTGGCGCAGATGAAAATGTCACAGACATTGCGAAAGATGGTGTTACTGAATTTTCAAACATTTTTAGCGCGATGCCAGGTTTTGAAAACTGTGGGATCAAAGAAATCACAGATTGGTTGATCTGTGACAAGGTTAATAGAATTAACAGGTTGTCTCGTTCGCTATTCCCCCCATGGTACCACTTCTGGGCGAGCTGTGACGTCACTGCTAGACCTTCCGTTCTGTTGACAAGCGGCGCTTCGTTGAAAAACGTTGGAAAACAGCACGGTTTTGTTTAAAAATGCCTTGCTTTAAACATCAACGAGATACATGAAATGTTTCCTAAAATAATGTGCTAATACTGAAATATGACAAATGAACTCAAATTTGAATTCAAAACGAACTAAATTGCTGTAATTAACGGATGAAGAAGTCAAAAACAGCCATTTGACAAATTATGTATTAAGACAAGGATATGATTTTCCGGGTGATTTCGTATAACAAATACATTCATCTTCTTTTTTACACAAAATTTACATATTTCATGTGTAAATTGATAATCTTTATTAATATTTTTACTCACAAATATATTGCATGAATATGGATTTTAATATAGTATTTTTTAACAATTAGTTTTACAACACATTAAAGATTTTAAACGAAATATCCCGTTCAAATTCATTAAATAGAGACTGTGCACTTTACTGTCTGTATTTTCTATTAATAGTTTGAAATAGGATGCAACTGATGAGAAATATGTAAAAATAGAATTAAATAATATTTATTTCTATAAAACTCTCCATATTATCTGTATCAATTTGCAATTAAATTTCTATTTCTTTAAAAATTGGATGATTTAAAATTTCCTGCGTATAAATGCTATGGCACTTATTCTATCGAGTAAGCGTACCATTCCGTTCCTAATAGTTCCTATACAAAAAATATTTGAACTTTATAATTTTCTGAAAAATGTCATCGATTTGATTTTAAAATATTTAGATTGTATCATTGCATGCACAATGCATGTAATTAATATTTTCATTTTATATGCTTAAGGAAAACCCCGTTTCTATATATTTAATGATATACATCTGCTGTTTAATTTTGTTTATTTGAAGTTTTTGTGAATTCATTTAATTTCTTTTATGGTATAGATATTACCGTAGAATTCAGTCAATCAGCACTTTAAAATGCGACAGAAAATCGTGGAAAATAAAAGGGGGGGGGGGGGGGGTAGGGAGTATCATCCAGAAATTTATGCTAAAAGAAACAAAGGCTATTTTTATCATTTTATTCGACGACGAATTTTTTTTCTCCGAAATTTGTCCAATATTTATGGGGAAGGAGCTTCAAACTAAAAAGATTCCATTCACCGTTTGCTTTAAAATAAATAGGGGTAAATGTATCATTTTAATGCGACTATAAATTTATTTTGTTTTTACAAAATTATCCATAAAATTACTCTTGTTTCTTTTAACTTATGAATATTCCTTTTTTGAACAAAAACCATTTTTATTGAATCGAAACTACTCCGTCTTACTCATGATGAAGTCCTTCAATTTGACGAATCAAGATATAAATGCCTTAGCAAAAACATTATTAACAAATTTACTAACAAAAAAAATCTTAACAAACTACATTTGACTTGACTAATAATTATTATTGCAATGGTTTGATAAAATATGTGTTTTCAAATTTAAATCAATTACTGTTTTCTCTTCAGATGATTTTGAAAGTTTTCTGACCTTCTCTCAAATCCAGACGATATATTTTTTCTAAAACATGTAAAATTTTTGAACTAGACAAAAGCTATGCATTCATTGCCTGGAAATAATATTTATTCTAATTTATACTGCGTTATTCATGCCTGTAAACTTCGGAATACAGTCAATATTTAAATGATGACTGATTTGCCACATTTAGATTAGAAATATATATTTATATCCTTGTCAAACCGATTCATATAACACACCTAACACCTATTGGCTCTTCTCTGATCATTCACTATTTTTTTATACATAACTTTTGCTCATTCAATTATCTTTCAACATAGCATTCAGTAATCTTTGTATAAACTTCACTTATGTCAAAATTTTAATAGCTTCCACTCTCATAAAAAAATTGCTATTTCTTTTCATATGTACGGAATTTATTTTCATAAACTTCACATTACTATGCATGTACTGTTTTATTTTATTCTATATTGCTTGCACACCGTTACTATTAGATAAATATTTAAATAGTTTCCGATCAACGTTTCTCAATAGTTCTTTTCGCCTCTGTCAGAGAATGGGTCTAGCAGTGACGTCACTCGTCCTTCCTTTCCGGGACAACTTTTTCCCCGAACGAGACAACCTTATATATAAGATATTCTACGGACCTTGGATCTGTGAAGCAACTGGAAGATGCAGGCTTCCAGTTGCTTAATGATGAGGAAATTATCGCAGAAGTCCGACATTCTTCAAAAGAAGACGACGAAGAAGATGATGATGAAGGCGAGAATGATTCCCAAGTAAAGATTAGTAACAATGATGCTTTTGAGTATTTTTCAAAAGGCCTTGCTTGGTTGGAACAACAGGAACAGTGTGATTCCTCTGAACTAATGCTTTTAAAAAACTTTGTGACAGAGCTGCACGACAAAGGATGACCAATTTCGCCAGATGAAGTTTCTATTTAAATCATTGTAAGTTTTTTGTTTCAAAATAAATTTTCATGTACTACTATACTGTACTGTAATTTGAATTTAGAAATTTATTTAGCAGTTTAAATAGTCCTAATAGCAGTTCGATGACGATGTTACATATTAAACTAGGCGATTATTGAAAAATTTTCTATTATCCGGAAATTCGATTATCCGATGTAGGTTCGGTCCTAATTACTTCGGATAATCGAGGTTCTACTGTATGTACAAATCATAAATAATTTTCTTTAGCAGTGACTTCAAGTCATACTGCACGATGATCGGCGGTCTTTCTTTTTCATCTGACTTGCATTCCTCAAAGTGCCAGTAACATGGTTTTGAAGAGACGTAATCGAAAGTATTTTTTGCAGAGTGCGTCTGCGCGGAGTTGCAAATCTGTCGGCTTAACCAAATTCAGAATGTCATTAGCACTATCGGCAGGGAAAAACAAGGGAAAATATAAAAGTTCGATGTAACAATTTCAAATTAGGTGCAATCATTTTTGGACACGCCTCCATGTGAGTTTCAGTGAAAATTTCACTTGAGACTCGGGCATGGTAGCCCAGTAGCTAACGCGTGGGAATTGCACTGGGTTCGAGTCCCGCCACTTCCAAAACTGCTGCCGTGTTCACGCGGAGTACAATCACGTTAAACATGTGGGTTCGTAAGTCCTTCCGAGAGGTTGGTGGTAGGGGAAGGAGGGTACGGTCCCTGTGGATGCCTCCCTCACTGGGTTCCGGTCTAAATTGGGTGGCATTTCCCGGCCGTCCAAACGGTTACCTTACACCTTTCTGGTAGGTCGGACGGTCTGGGTCTCAACAACAACAACTTGAGACTCAATATCTATCACGGTCTGTATCACTCCGTACGTCCCGCTCGTGTAGTTACACGCTGATGGTCAGGATCCCATACAACGCCTTTACAACCAGGTGAATCAGGTTTGTTTTTTTCAGTAGTATCTGACCTGACAGGATCATCTGAAGTGTCGTTTGCGAACGTACTACTGTCCTCTAATTCCGTCGGGAAAATTTTCAAAAAGAGATCGAATGAAAATGGCTAATTTCGTCTTTACTTTGGCTATACTTACTATTCCATATTTGATGGGATATACGTCTAGAATACTTCCTAATGGCCAATTTATTCTCTTCGCATTGTCTGTCCACACTAAAATAGTATATACCTCCGTTGTTAACTGGTCTTGGTGAGTTGCACTGCAAAATTTATTACGGAGTTCAATTGCATTTCTCGTGTTAAAATTGAAAATAATAATTCTGGAATTTAAAGACATCGGAATTATTCCTTAACCCCAGTAACCTTGACATTTTATAGAGAGTAATATTGTTCTGGACTAATAGTCCCTCTTGAATCCGTTGATCTGTTCTGGACTAATAGTCCCTCTTGGATCCGTTGATCTGGGTGTGAATGATATACAATACAGATGAGGAACAGGAAGACGTATTACTTTAAGTTTACTAGACCGTTCGGCCGACAGGAAGGAAGTAGAATTCTACATCCCAGATCGACGACTCAGCGGGATACCGCGCTTCCTACCAGCAAAGATCAGACCTGAATCAGATCGATGCAAAGAAGCATTTTTAACAGCAAGCCTCAACGTTTATGTTTTTCGATCGAAAAGTAGCGCACACTTCCCAAATCTCAAAGCTTCTAGACATCATTTTCATCTAATAATATAAATATTATAATCTTTCATTTTATATATACCATTAATTCAGTATTTAAAAATATTTCTGTTTGAGAACGTATTGAATTTCAAAATGAAAACACTTAAACTTTTAAAGGGTAATTTTCAATCAAAACAAAGGGATTAATCAAAGGGATTAATACATATATTGAAACAAATTATTACTATTTTGTTAGGTTTCTATTATAATTCTCGTCAATACATAAAATTCGAATTATTAATATTCCTACCTCAGATTTCCGGAGACGCAGCAGAATAGCAACAATCGTTTGTTATTTGAATCCCTTTCAGCCATGGTATCATATCGATGAAACTCTTAAAAACTTAATTTTAATCGAAATAAATATATCTCCATAAATATTTAGCACTGCCGGATTTTATTTTCTAGATCATATAATCTTACCATACAAAAATATGTACATATGTAAAAATCATTGATAATTGTCTTTAACAGTGAGTTCCAGTTCATACTGCGCAATGATCGGTGGTATGTTTTTTTCATTTGATGACTTGCATTGCTCAACGTGCCAATAACATGAGTTTGGGGAGACGTAATCGAAAGCGTTTTTTGCAAAATGTGTCTGCGAGGAATTGCAATTCTGTCGGCTTAACAAAATTCAGAACATTATTAGTACCATTGGCAGGGAAAAAGAGGGCAAAACAGGGCAAAATATAAAATTTCGATGTAGCAAATTCAAGTTAGGTGCAATAATTTCTCGACAAACCCCTATTGGAATTTCAGTGAAATTTTCACTTGAGACTCAACTTCTATCACGGTCTATAACTTTGAGGCACTCGATCCGTACGTTCCGCTCGTGGAGTTACATGGTGATGGTCAGGATTCCTTGCAACGTCTTTACTACCGGGATAATCAGGCATGGTTTCTTCAGCAGCGTCTTGCCTGGTAGTATTATCTTGAGTAGAGTCAGAGAGCGCACCATTGTCCCATAATTCGGCCGTGCACAGTTCTTGAACTGGTCGGATGAAAATGGCTGAATTTATCTCTACTCTGTATGTGTGTTCTCTCTTTTGTATGTGCGTTATCTTCTCTTAATATAATTCGCTCTAACTTTTTCATTCTTACGCAAACCATTTTCATTCATATCCTCTTTGATAACTCATCCCCCCCCCCAATCATCCAAATTACCTTATCTCCACAAAACATCTTCCACTAACCTATGACTCACTTCCCCTTCCTCACGTACATCATGTAAAATTTTTAAAGTTCGTTATCTCATTCGAATATCTCTCCACTACTACTGAGACTGTGCGGGTGCTCACTGACAAAGCGGAGCTGCACCGCTTTGCTGGCGAATGCCTGTCTCCTTACTACTTATGCGGTAATATTCATGTTCAAATATAATTTGCATTGTTGCTGGCGGAGTCTATATCTAACAGGCTATACATCAGATTCCTGTCCATGATATGTTAGTTTTAATATTTTAGCAATCATGAATATAACAACTATTCAATATCATCTTATGCATAGGGTTGCTTGAAATATTTTTATGCTCGCCAAAAACTTTGTTAGGACACTCTCAGCAAAGATCGTCACATGTGTGACAGTGAGGTTGCAGTCACTTGACACCTGGGTCAAAATGTGACATCATATTTGGGACTTCTATGCTACGTTACGTATTAGTAACTTTGAAACTTCATTGTGACTATATTCTGTGACGTTTTCAAAATTTAATTAACGCGTAACAATGTGACGACATTACAATGACAATTAGAATGTGACGTCACAAACAAGTTAATATGTGCCGTCACAAACGGCCATGAAAATGACCAAACTGACTTCGCTGTGACCTCAGTATGACATTGCCGGGACGTACTGCGACGTCCTGTGACGTCTCAAGGTCACAATGTGACATAAATCTGACGTCACTGTGAAAAAAATTGCTGTTAAGGGAAAGACGCATGACTGTACACGTTAGGCAAAGTGACCATGTCGGAATTAATAAAATTATTCCGGCACACTGAGCGACGAATTTAATATGTGAGGATGAAGACCTCGGCACGAAATAGAGATAAACGAAAAAAAGTCAATTATAAATTGGTAGGGCATTGCCTAATGAGTTAGAATTGACACTAAAACGGTCACAGAAAGTATGATTATTGTCGAATGGCTATCACATTCAGAAATGCTAAAAAAAAAATAATCCCATGCAGAGGAATCTCATATACAGGGTGTTTAAACTGATTACCGTCATCAACGATGTATATTTGAATTCGAGAAAAAATATTACGGCGTATTTTGAAAGAATTGCAGGTATCCCCTTGTTACAGTACCGCATCAAATGATTTTTTAACAGATATATATTGCCTTTCATATAACCGTTGCATTCGTTCCTGATACCGACCTCTACACATTAGATGCTATAAAACTTTATCTATCCTGTTTTATTGCCGAAATCATTGTTCTAACTTTTTAAATTCTTCGCTAGGGCGCTGCAGTCATTTTTATTCGATCGAGCATGGTCACCTTCCCGTACACTCCCTAACATATACACTCATTGACCTTTCCCTACAAAGTTATTAGTGTGTTTAAAGAGTTTTCTAGAAACTCGAAATGCAACCAGAAATATTTAACATACTTTCTTGGTTAAGCCTTTGACAACTGCTTTATGTTAATGAAAACTAAAACAAACCCACAACTTATTGAGTTACCTTTGAGGTAAAAGTTCGGAAATTCGATTTCTGATCAGTATCATACTTTAACCATGGGTACATCGAAAGTAAGATACTTATTTTGCCAATAAGTATTATCAAAGCATGACCATTGGATTTGCTCAATGTAATAAAATATATTAAACGTTCAACTTCTTGAAATTTTGAATAATATTGAAATAGGATAATAGTGTTCAATAGCGTTAATGTAAGCTATATCAAATCAGTGGCCGTTCGTCAGGTGAAGCAGCGTTTCATCCTGCGTCACCTAACGTTATCGGTTGAATGGGTTATTATTATTTAGCGAATTTTTCAGACTCGTTTGGCTATATTTTTAGATATTATTTGCTAACACCTTGTAAAAAGCCTTGCTGCCTCAACCGTGAATCGAACCCTGGATCTCCGTACTGGCCAGCCGACGCTCTACCGTTGAGCTACTGGGACGAAATTGCAGGCACTTATCGTCGAAGTGGACTCTGCATTCTCCACCCTCTAATGTCAGATTGGCGGGCAACTCACAATCTGACTGATTTCCCTTCTGCTACTTTCACCTCAGGTTAGCCGCCTGCTTCTACTATTTTTACACAGGTTAGTATACAGGGCGCGGTAGCCCAGTTGTTAGCGCGTGGGAATTGCACTCGGTAGGCCCGGGTTCGATTCCCGCCACTGTCAAAACTGCCGCCGTGTTCACGCGGAGTACGATCACGTTAAACATGTGGTTCCGTAAGTCTTTCCGAGAGGTTGGTGGTAGGGGAAGGCGGGTACTGTCCCTGTGGATGCCTCCCCCATAGGGTTCCGGTTTAAATTGGGAGGCACTTCCCGGCCATCCAAACTGTTACCTTTCACCTTTCTGGTAGGTCGGACGGTCTGGGTCTCAACAACAACAGGTTAGTATCCTGTTCTGCCGTTATCCTCTCAATTTTGAATTCGGCGCTCAATCTTCCAAAGTCCATGGATCCGTACTGGTCGCATTAAGGTCAATTTTAGACCTCCGACATCTTTGCACTAACCTACGGGGTTGATTTGTTCGGGCGCTATTCTAAAGGATCTTGCTGCCCCAACCGGGAATCGAACCCTGGATCTCCGAACTTGCCAGCTGACTCTCTACCGTTGAACTGTTGGGGCAAAATTGCAAGCTCTTACCGTGGAAGTGAAACTCTGCAACTTGTGCTATATTTTAAGATATTATTTGACAACAATGAACTCTGCAACTTGTGCCAGTAACGCAATATGTTTTGATGATATTCATTGTCAAGGAGGAGGGAAGAATACAGCTACTGAATCTGCTATTCACCATCCACCACTGTTTCAAAAAACGAAGCCATGAAGCATGTTTGATAACTTGCAATTCTTTTCAAAGTACGCCGTAATATTTTTTCTCGAATTCAAATGTACATTGTTGATAATGGAAGGCAGTTTACACAACCGTCCAAGCAGTTACCTTACACCTTTCTGGTAGGTCGGACGGTCTTTGTTTCAGCAACCACAACGACACCCTGTTATTAGATTCCTCTGCGTGGAATTATCGTTCATTTTAGTATTTCTGAATATGACGGCCATTCGACAATAATGGCAACCCCTACAGTTGAAAATAATGGAAAACTGAAATTGCACACCATCTTCCTGTCGAACTATCTCCTTCAACTCCCAATTTCTAGTCTCTATCTAATCCCGAAACACGTTTTTCTATCATTTCACCGCTTGAACGTTTTTATGTGGAGCACCCTCTGAAATGAATATTTTTGGAAAACTCTATTCTTCTTGGTTGTTTTTTTTATTAAATGATTAATCCATATACCAAATTCCAAATCTGTATCAAATTTTAAAGTAAGCGTTTTTCATTTAAACGGTAAATCGAACATTTTGGTGTCCGCCATCCTCTATTGTAGCAAATATTGGAAATTTGAAATTGTACATTTTCTTTCTATCTGACGATTTACCCATACACCAAATTTAAAGTCTCTATCCCATCGCGAAGCCTGATTTGTATATTACTTCACCTTCCGAACGCTTTGTGTGGAGAATCCACCTTCTTAAAAGGACATTTTTAAAAAACTCTATTCTTCTTGGATTTTTTATCAGATAACTGACCCATATACCAAATACCAAGCCCCTGTCACATTTTGAAGGAAACGTTTCTCATTTACTCGGAAAATCGAACAATTCGGTGTGCACCACCACTTAAAGTTAAAAATATTAGAAAACTGAAATTGCACAATTACTTCTGTTCGAACGGTTTACCCATACATCAAATTTGAAGTCCCTATCTCATGCCAAAGCAAGCTTTTTTTTTATCATTTCACGTTTCGAACGTTTTACTCTGGAGCACCCCCCTTAAACGAATATTTTTATTAGATACTCTATTCATCATTCTCTATTCAAAACTCTATTCATCATTCTCTATTCAAAACTCTATTCATCATTCTCTATTCAAAACTCTATTCATCATTCTTCATTGTTTTCCTGAAAAGATTAGCCCATATACCAAATTTCAAGCCTTTATCAATTTTATAGGAGGCGTTTCTCATTCATTCGGCAAATCGAATATTTTGGTGTCCGTCACCCCCTAAACAAGGGAATATTGAAAATCTGAAATTGAACATTTTCTTCCTTCCAAGCGATTTATTTACCCATACACCAAATTTGAAGTCTCTATCTCTTCGTAAAGCATGCTCTTTTCACTTTTCTAACGTTTTGGTGTGGAGCCCCCCCCCCCCTCCCAGAACAACATTTTCGAAAAATTCGACCTTCGCAGAGGGTTTTGTCGAACGATCGACTCGTGTACCAAATTGCAAATCTCTATCTATTCGGGCAGTACCTCAAAAACTTATATAGATACACATTAGTGCCTTAGATATATACACATTATATTATATGTATTTTAAGCATTATATTATATTATGCTCATGTGGAGGCTGCAGATCCCCTGTTTTTTGGGGGATAGGTTCGAACTCGGAACCTGGAATTACTGATCCTGTAAAATGCGTTAGACCCAAAAGAATTTTTCGAGTCTGAACGTATAATCGGCGATGTCTTTTGTAGCAAAGATTGATTCAAGAGCAGCCCTATGATGACTTTATCTAGTATTATGCGCATTTTGTTTGTTATTTCTATGACAAACACCACAGGATAATCACGAAAAATAATACAAGCAATAGCGAAATATATATATAAATCTGTTTTGGGCAGCACACGATTGTCACTACATAATACAATGACTCCACTTCTTTCACATCAAATTATATAGATGTGTAAGATCCATGTCACAATGTTTTAAATGTTGAATTGTACATTAACATTAGGCGCTTTTCTTGATGACATAACATAAAACTGTTTCCAAGTACTAAGTTAGTTTTCATATCGCACAACTCTAATCTGAGAATTAGAAATGTTGTTAGTAGCCGCTAAGAAATATAGTTCGAACATTTAGCAAATTTAATCTTTAAGAATTATTGAAATTTCATCAATTTTGGCGTCATTTCCGTTAATTAAGCGTTCCTTTTCACAATTTGGCGACATTTTCGTTAATTTGGCATCATTTAAAAAAGTTGTCAAGGTGGTCATATTTCGTCATATGGTTAATGTTGTGCTGATTATTACTTTCCTCATATACAATAATGTATAAGGAAAGTATTGTGACGGGGTCGAAAAGTGGAATTCGAGTTTTTGACGGGAGAGCACGTTTCAAGCATCACTGATCACGAATCGAACATTTTGACGACAGTGTTCGTTAATCATTTGTCAAGATCGTTAATCATTTGTATTCGATCCGGCATGGTCACTTTATTATAGACAGGCTTAACGTGTATACCCCATGTCCCTCGCTAATTGCCGTAAAAATGACGGTATCGAAATGAAATTTTAGTCTGTGGATGGTCTGTGGGATTTTAGTCTGTAGACGGTCTGTGGGATGTTTGAGAAATTCAATGAAATATCACACAATTAGTTTCGTATTTTACATGGGTTGAAGAAATGAAACACGTTGAAGTCTATATAGGACTTAATTTTTCAAATATGCTTTAAGCAAAGTAAAAATTCACAAATTGCTCCGAAAATTTTAGGAAATATTCAAATTATCACGTAAAATATGTAAAAAAAAAAAAAAAATCAGCAAAATATGTTGGGTAGATTTTTAAATAAAAATTGAAATAATAATTACACCTTTGATATATGAAGAGATCACGTGACTCATTGCAAAATAAAATATGGCTTCCATTTGACTACCGTAGGCATTTAAATTCGGTTAAATTTATATTTAGTGTTGCATCCGTCACAAAAAAGCTTTATTTTTGCGTATTATATGTGTATCCAAATTCTGTGCCAACACAATTACAATATATTTTTTATTTCAAATGAAGCTTTGATTTTTCTTACAACGAAACCTAATTTTAACTCTATGTAGAATGCAACCAACTCAAGCGATTGTAAGGTGAGTTGTATAAGAATTGCTGCATTTTTTCCTCGTAAAATTATTTAACTCTGGAGTCTGCAATATAAGTAATATGAATGAAATATTCATATCACTGTGAGAGGCAGACGATTTATATTTGGATGACGCTATTTGAATAAAATTCATTTTGTGTAACTATCATTGCTTTTCTCGATGAAGCTTTAAGTTTTCAAGTATAATAAAAAATAAATAAATGATAATTTAACTACATTTTGCCACACAATAGGTACACAATTTGCCACACACCGTACTACAGTAATAAATTACTCTAGTACTGAGATAATTTAAAAATTATCAGCGCTGAATGGTTCACATTTTAATGATGTTTAAATAGAATTGCATTTAAGTTGGGCAGTGTTTTATAAATGCTTTATGCATAATTGATTTTTCTTGTTTATTGTTGATGAGACCCCGTTGTCATACATGTTGAACTCAAATTACAACAACTGAAATTACAACAATGCAGGCTGAATGCTTATTATTGGAAAATAAAATAAATTAAAAATTTTCAGTACATATAGTTTATGCCAAAATAGTTCCTATATTAGTCAAAATTATTTCTGCCGGTGTTTGTAAAACTGTTAAATTATAGTGAGAAAATGAACATTTATGAAATGGAAACAAACAATCCACTTTCTTACAACGTCACAGACGCAAAATTGCAGACAGATGATGGTTATTCATTTGAAGTTCATAGATTTATTTTGGCAAAGAGCAGCAAATATTTTGAAGCAAGGTTTTATCGATTTGGCAAGAAAAGAAATAACTTTTTTATTCCTGGTATAAATAGTTCATGTCTGACTTTTATTTTACAGTACATTTATAATAAGAAAACAACATTTCCTGGACGTGTGATACCAGATATTTATATCGCTGCAGATTATCCTATGCTGGATTCCCTTCTTCAATATATGCACAAGAACTTAAAGCTGTATTTAAACACAAGAAATGTCATGAAACTCTTCAATTATGCTGATAAAATTAATTGCAACAACAAAGAACATTTATTTAGATTTGCTGAAACACACTTCGAAGAAATCTTGCGCCAGTGTAACTGTGAGCTTTCCGATATATCTTTGGAAGGATTGTATTTCTTTTTTGGCAGCAGAAGTTTAAACGTAATCAGTGAAAAAAGTGTCTGGTTGGCCATCTTGAAATGGGTGGACAAGGACATTCTGAACCGACAAAATCATGTGCCCAATCTTCTAAGTTATATTGCCAATGAGGATTTAGATGAACAACTAGCAAGAGAAATAATGAAAAATAGAATTGTCAGCAGTTTCCTTAAATGCAACAATACTGCCAGAAGTCAGGATGTTTTACGAAAATTTTTAATGGATAACACAGACAAAGACAAAATTGAACATCGTGTACCTCCTAGATTGCATATTATTATTAGATGTTCATTTTCAATTGAAAATGATAAGGATTATAGCAAAATTTATGTGTCGTATGACGAAAAGTTTGATTTGTGGCGGAAAATAGCAGAACTAAAAAGTTCATTAAGCAGGATCATCTACATTGATACTAGTCTATATTTGTTTGGACCATTGAGACTATGCCTAAAATTAAATTTAAAGATTAGTACGTGGAGTCCTATGAGGACTTTTAAATTCAAATATGTGGATGCATTTAAAGTTAATAATCGAATATTTTTATTGAGTTTAGTCGAACATTTTGCAAGTACAAAGTATGTTTTTCAAGTTTTTGATCTCAAAATTAACACGTGGTCCGATTTCTCTGAAACGACTGGCATAATATATTTTTCAGGAATTATGAGCATTCATAGAATTTTGATGGTTGGACGAGATCAGTTTGAAAGTGTATTAGTATTTAAGATTTTGAACACCTTAACACAAGAAATATCGGCACTTCCATCTAATAACTTCTTCAATATCTTTCCGATGTCGCTTGCAGTAAAAGGGCAATTGTACCTTTTAGGCGGCTACAATGGACATTTAGAAGAAATGAAAACGTTCGAAAAGTTTAACGAGACCACCAATACATGGGACATCCTTCAAGAATTTCCCCAAGATTATAAATGTGAGTCTTCAGGAGTGTTCAATGATACGATTTACGTTAAAGTCACTACTTCAGAATCTGATCCTTCAATGTATATCTATTGGAATGATGTTGAAGAATGTTGGAAATTTACAGAAGAGTCAGCCGATATTAAATATTTAATTTCATACACAAATGGTGCAACTGCCATATCAATAGAAGAACTGGAAGTTATAAAAGTCATGACAGAAGAAAACAGAAAGCAAAGTGATAAATATGAACATGAACTTTTTATTTGAAGGAATTATAGTTTGGGGTAGTTTAAGTGAGACAATATTTATTACTGTATGTCCAGGAAAAAACGATTTAATGATGCTAAATTTATTGATTGTGGCAAGTAATTGTTCCATGATTCATTATAAATGGAAAAAGAAAATAAAAAAAATAATTCAGTACAGACGATTTCAAAAAGTTCGTAGTATAAGATAGTTTTAAATATGAATTTTACTAATAAAAAACACATTTTAATTACCGATTTAATTACCTGAATTGAAATAGCTACATTATACAATGGGTATAATTATGTAACTTTTCATTTAGAATAAATGAGATGAATATAAGACCTCAGTTAAAAACATACATACGTATCTAAATAAAAACATTCGCAATCTCAGAAATACTATTAAAACGTTGTTAATACTAAAAATATTTCGATCAAACAGTTCTCTTAACTGATTAAAAATTAAATAATTCACTATTAAAAAACATAAAACAATGATTTAACAGTAATAACCGGATTTAGAGACAAGTGAGGTTACGTGCGTAAGAATAAATGAGACAGAGGAATCACCCCAGAAGAAGCAGAAAAATGTCTTTCAACAGAAAACTATTCATGTGACTGAGAGAAAGGTTTGAAAACTGAAAGAAGTAAAAATTAAATGAAAAAAAGGATGAGATTTGAAACGAGCAACGGGAGAATGTTAAAAATCTCGTTTTAAATAGAGTCCACATAACCGACAAAATACGAAACTGCAAAATTTGTAAATTTAACAAAGAACAAAGGACAAAACCGGCAAGGAAGAAAGGAAATAGTTACAAATGATGGACACAGCCGGTTTCGTTATGAGTAAATGTCTTATGGATAGAATTATTACGATTAGAATAATGTAAATAAAGGAATCAACAGGTTTCGAAAACTAAATTTGTTTCCTTCATCCGGAAGGGGAAAATGTGTACCCACTCTTTTTTTAAACGCTTTTGAATGTATGTAGGATATAATGTCGCAATCGCATTATTTATCATCTTATGCACAGGGTTGCTTGAAATATTTTTATGCTCGCCAAAAACTTTGTTAGGACCCTCTCAGCAAAGATCGTCACATGTGTGACAGTCAGGTTGCAGTCACTTGACACCTGGGTCACAATGTGACATCATATTTGGGACTTCTATGCTACGTTACGTATTAGTAACTTTGTAACTTCATTGTGACTATATTCTGTGACGTTTTCAAAATTTAATTAACGCGTAACAATGTGACGACATTGCAATGACAATTAAAATGTGACGTCTCAAACAAGTTAATATGTGACGTCACAAACGGCCATGAAAATGACCCAACTGACTTCGCTGTGACCTCAATATGACATTGCCGAGACGTACTGCAACGTCCTGTGACGTCTCAAGGTCACAGTGTGACATGAATCTGACGTCACTGTGAAAAAAATTGCTGTTAAGGGAGATACACATGACTGTACACGTTAGGCAAAGTGACCATGTCGGAATTAATAAAATTATTCCGGCACACTGAGCGACGAATTTAATATGTGAGGATGAAGACCTCGGCACGAAATAGAGATAAACGAAAAAAAGTCAATTATAAATTGGTAGGGCATTGCCTAATGAGTTAGAATTGACACTAAAACGGTCACAGAAAGTATGATTATTGTCGAATGGCTATCACATTCAGAAATGCTAAAATAAACAATAATCCCATGCAGAGGAATCTCATATACAGGGTGTTTAGACTGATTACCGTCATCAGCGATGTATATTTGAATTCGAGAAAAAATATTACGGCGTACTTTGAAAGAATTGCAGGTATCCCCTTGTTACAGTACCGCACTAAATGATTTTTTAACAGATATTTATTGCCTTTCATATAACCGTTGCATTCGTTCCTGATACCGACCTCTACACATTAGATGCTATAAAACTTTATCTATCCTGTTTTATTGCCGAAATCATTGTTCTAACTTTTTAAATTCTTCGCTAGGGCGCTGCAGTCATTTTTATTCGATCGAGCATGGTCACCTTCCCGTACACTCCCTAACATATACACTCATTGACCTTTCCCTACAAAGTTATTAGTGTGTTTAAAGAGTTTTCTAGACACTCGAAATGCAACCAGAAATATTTAACATACTTTCTTGGTTAAGCCTTTGACAACTGCTTTATGTTAATGAAAACTAAAACAAACCCACAACTTATAGAGTTACCTTGGAGGTAAAAGTTCGGAAATTCGATTTCTGATCAGTGTCAAACTTTAACCACGGGTACATCAAAAGTAAGATACCTATTTTGCCAATAAGTATTCTCAAAGCATGACCATTGTATTTGCTCAATGTAATAAAATATATTAAACGTTCAACTTCATGAAATTTTGAATAATACTGAAATAGGATAATAGTGTTCAATAGCGTTAATGTGAGCTATATCAAATCAGTGGCCGTTCGTCAGGTGAAGCAGCGTTTCATCCTGCGTCACCTAACGTTATCGATTGAATGGGTTATTATTATTTAGCGAATTTTTCAGACTCGTTTGGCTATATTTTTAGATATTATTTGACAACACTTTGTAAAAAATCTTGCTGCCCTAACCGTGAATCGAACCCTGGATCTCCGTACTGGCCTGCCGACGCTCTACCGTTGAGCTACTGGGACGAAATTGCAAGCACTTATCGTCGAAGTGGACACTGCATTCTCCACCCTCTAATGTCAGATTGGAGGGCAACTGACAATCTGACTGATTTCCTTCTGCTACTTTCACCTCATGTTAGCCGCCTGTTACTACTATTTTTACACAGGTTAGTATACAGGGCGCGGTAGCCCAGTGGTTAGCGCGTGGGAATTGCACTCGGTAGGCCCGGGTTCGATTCCCGCCACTGTCAAAACTGCCGCCGTGTTCACGCGGAGTACGATCACGTTAAACATGTGGTTCCGTAAGTCTTTCCGAGAGGTTGGTGGTAGGGGAAGGCGGGTACTGTCCCTTTGGATGCCTCCCCCATAGGGTTCCGGTTTAAATTGGGAGGCACTTCCCGGCCGTCCAAACAGTTACCTTTCACCTTTCTGGTAGGTTGGACGGTCTGGGTCTCAACAACAACAACAGTATCCTGCTCTGCCGTTATCCTCTCAATTTTGAAATCGGCGCTCAATCTTCCAAAGTCCATGGATCCGTACTGGTCATATTAAGGTCAATTTTAGATCTCCGACATCTTTGCACTAACCTACAGGGTTGATTTGTTCGGGCGCTATTCTAAAGGATCTTGCTGCCCCAACCGGGAATCGAACCCTGGATCTCCAAACTGGCCAGCTGAATCTCTACTGTTAAACTGTTGGGGCGAAACTGCAAGCTCTTATCGTGAAAGTAAAACTCTGCAACTTGTGCTATATTTTTAGATATTATTTGACAACAATGAATTCTGCAGCTTGTGCCAGTAACGCAATATGTTTTGATGATATTCATTGTCAAGGAGGAGAGAAGAATCCAGCTACTGAATCTGCTATTCACGAGCCACCACGGTTTCAAAAAACGAAGCCATGAAGCATGTTTGATAACTTGCAATTCTTTTCAAAGTACGCCGTAATATTTTTTCTCGAATTCAAATGTACATTGTTGATAACGGAAAGCAGTTTACACAACCGTCCAAGCAGTTACCTTACACCTTTCTGGTAGGTCGGACGGTCTGGGTTTCAACAGCAACAACAACACCCTGTTATTAGATACCTCTGCGTGGAATTATCGTTCATTTTAGTATTTCTGAATATGACGGCCATTCGACAATAATGGCAACCCCTACAGTTGAAAATAATGGAAAACTGAAATTGCACACCATCTTCCTGTCGAACTATCTCCTCCAACTCCCAATTTGTAGTCTCTATCTAATCCCGAAACACGCTTTTCTATCATTTCACCGCTTGAACGTTTTTATGTGGAGCACCCTCTTAAATGAATATTTTTGGAAAACTCTATTCTTCATGGTTTTTTTTTTATTAAATGATTAACCCATATACCAAATTCCAAATCTGTATCAAATTTTAAAGTAAGCGTTTATCATTTAAACGCTAAATCGAACATTTTGGTGTCCGCCATCCTCTATTGTAGCAAATATTGGAAATTTGAAATTGTACATTTTCTTTCTATCTGACGATTTACCCATATACCAAATTTAAAGTCTCTATCCCATCGCGAAGCCTGATTTGTATATTACTTCACCTTTCGAACGCTTTGTGTGGAGAATCCACCTTCTTAAAAGGACATTTTTAAAAAAACTCTATTCTTCTTGGATTTTTTATCAGATAACTGACCCATATACCAAATATCAAGCCTCTGTCACATTTTGAAGGAAACGTTTCTCATTTACTCGGAAAATCGAACAATTCGGTGTGCACCACCACTTAAAGTTAAAAATATTAGAAAACTGAAATTGCACAATTACTTCTGTTCGAACGGTTTACCCATACATCAAATTTGAAGTCCCTATCTCATGCCAAAGCAAGCTTTTTTTTTTTATCATTTCACGTTTCGAACGTTTTACTCTGGAGCACCCCCCTTAAACGAATATTTTTATAAAACTCTATTCATCTTGATTGTTTTCCTGAAAAGATTAGCCCATATATCAAATTTCAAGCCTTTATCCATTTTAAAGGAGGCGTTTCTCATTCATTCGGCAAATCGAATATTTTGGTGTGCGTCACCCCCTAAACAAGGGAATATTGAAAATCTGAAATTGAACATTTTCTTCTTTCCAAGCGATTTATTTACCCATACACCAAATTTGAAGTCTCTATCTTTTCGTAAAGCATGCTCTTTTCACTTTTCTAACGTTTTGGTGTGGAGCCTTCCCCCCCCCCTCCCCCGCCTCCAAAACATTTTCGAAAAATTCGACCTTCGCAGAGGGTTTTGTCGAACGATCGACTCGTGTACCAAATTGCAAATCTCTATCTATTCGGGCAGTACCTCAAAAACTTATATAGATACACATTAGTGCCTTAGATAGATACACATTATATTATATGTATTATAAGCAGTATATTATATTATGCTCATGTAGAGGCTGCAGATGTGAGAAGGATGTTCACTTTTCATATGTAATACCATGCGATAAATTTGGTGACATCATTCTCGTGGATCTAGCTCGTTCCATTCATGATAAAAGATACTTTGAGTAATACTTTTGTATTTGAACGCCAAGCCAATAGTCATTTATCTGCTGTAAAAATAACTTATTTCTCCGTCCATAACGCTTGGCGAGATTTTGGCGACGAATTTGGTGGAATGTCGCCAACTTGGCGACTTTTTGAAATGCTGCTAAATTAACGAAAAACTCTCCAAAGGGATAAAAATGACGCTAAATCAATGAAAATGACGACTCATTGATGAAAATACAATATCTTGGAAAGCATATAAATATCTACTATAAAAATATTATTTTTTTACTGTAAAAGTAGTACATTCATTGCATTATATAAGGAAAGTCATGTGCTGCCCACATCAGATTTTTTTAATATCAAAGTTATTAAGTTATAATGAACGTTGACGTAGTCTGAAAGTTGTGGTATCATCATTAATAAGCTCAGTTAAGTCTTTCAAATGCGTAGGTGGAAAATGTCCATGTATAAATGAAATATTACAAAAAACTTTATAAGTTACACCGTTTTAGTAAATAGCATTAAAAAGTAAAGAATAATTTTTATTTATCATAACATGCTTGGTTATATGCGACTAAAAATAAGTTCGTAGTGCTTCCTTAAATTTGTATTTGGACATGAACAGAATTTTAAGAAACATTGGAAGTGATAACATAGAAATGACATATATAAGAATGATTGTATGCAATTCATTTAAAATTGTCTTTGACAATTTTGATTTAAGAATCCGTTATTCTTATATATGTCAGTTTTTTTTATCGCTCGTATTGTTCCTTAATATTCTGTTTATGTCCAAATACAACTCTTTTATGGGCGCCCCATCATTTAATGTTTAGTCACAAACGGCCAACAATGCTAAACTATTTTTCGCTAAAAGCTATTTTTTACTTTTACTGCATTTACTAAAACCATGTATAGCTTAAAAATTTTATTATAATATTTATTTTATACATTTTAGTCTTTTGTGATTTTGTAATCAATTTTTCATCACATGTCCAATTAAATCGTTTTCATGATAAATTTATAGAGGTTCTTTATAGTATATAAAATAATCAATTCATAATGCGTAATGAGCAGTATTAGGTGTTACATATTTTCTCTTATATATATATATATAATAAAAAAGATAAAATTAAAAATAAAATAAAAATAGTTAGACTAATTTAAAACATGATCAGTGTCTTACCTTGGTTCAAAAACAATACGGAAGAAAATTAAGTAAAGATGATATGAATGGAAATATCAGACAAAAGGAAAACAATGCTACCATATAAGAGAAAATGATCTTAATTTGAAATATCAATAATACACATGAATTTATCAACATTCAAAAGCGATGCATACAAATGAAGTTCAAACATCAAAGGATTATCAAAATCTGGAGGCTCAAAATATTAAAATGACAAAATAAGAGAAAAGATACAATCCGAAAATATGAAATTGGATAGAAGCTCTGTAGATCCAGCTTTACAGCCACATGGCCGAAATATCGTCAATAGATCCCATATATATATATATATATATATATATATATATATACGATGGCATTATATATAGAAAAGAAGCTTAATATTGGACTCTATTTTAACTATCTTACAACAATGGGATTTTCACTGTCTATTCTCAGCATGAATCCAAGGGGGGGGCGTCAACTCAAATTTGATTAAATATTGTATTGTCATCACAAATGCGTATGTGTGTAAACTTTCAAGAAAATCGACTATGTATAAGTGGGTCAAAAATTGATTTTAATCAAGATTTGACCCAAATAAACCAACAAACAAACAGATAATCAACCTAAATAAAACAGTGTTAAATTAAAAAGATGGTATGCAAGATTGCTTAATTATTGATTAGTAAGTCACTTGAAGGCTGAATAGCTGTATTTTGCAATTTGAATGTGTATGTTTGGAGTAAAGTTTTTCCGTAGTAAAAGGGAAGTGTGCAGTAATGTTTTTACAGGGTAATATTAAGTGCTGATCGTGGATTCTAAGTGCAATATGAATGTTCGGAAGAATATACAGATTCTAATAAGGTTTGTTTTGAAATATTTATTGATATAATTATTGCAAAAATCAGGATATTTGTGTTTGTTTACTAAATATCTACTACGCAGTTGACATATTTTTGTTTTAAGTTCAGTTCATATTTTAATTGATATATTTTTAATTCACTGATCATTATCGTTACATAAAGTCCTGTTTTAATGTATAAAAGAGTTGATTTAGTATAAACTATCCTATTTTCAACTTGTGACGTCACTGCTTTCAGTGAAGGTTTAAAGCTTCAGAAGTGTCAAATTAAGTGAATTAAAGGGCTTGAAGTAATTCATTTGATCCAATTATATATTTTATGTATAGTGTTGCTTGAATTTGCTTAAAAAGTCATAATTTATACTTTTTGTATCCCTACTGAGTTTCGGGAACTCCGCCATCTTGTGCGAGTTAGAGCGGTCTGCGCTACAGTTCTGCGCCTGTAATGAGGGTGCTTTTCCTATCGATAGGGTTTGATAGATTATTGATATTCTACTTTCAAACTTTTAATTCGATATTAACACGTTGATGCCCTATCCCAAAATTTTAGAGATGACGTGGCTGTATTGTTGGATTGCTGGGTTTTAATAATTTGATGTGAATAACATATATGTTTGGAGTTAATATGGCGGAAATCAGAGCTATAAGAAAAATGTAAGCACTTTAGATGCTTATACCTCTGAATCTAATAGATAAAAATGTAAATAATTTTCGTTGTTTTGTCGGCATTAGGGTACAGATTTTAGATAGATAAAAATAATATCAAGATTTTAATATTGTGAACACTTTTTTTTCAAAAAAGCTTTATCTGTACGAGCGAGAGCTTTTTCCATTTTTCTTAATTTCACTGGAAATATCTTCGAAACTATAAAATATAGATTCAAACAGTAAGAGATAAAGATATGTTAGGAAATTTTGCTTCTAAATCAATATTTATTCTTTTAAAAAGATCTTATAATTTCCGTGTAATCGTCTTGTTAAGTTAAAGAAGATTGAAAATTTTCCGTTTTTCAAGTTTGCAATACTTATGTTTCAAAAACTAAAAGAGTTATCTATGAATAATAGATAATGTCTAGCTCTTGAAAAGCCCTATAGAAGTATATATTTTTATTTTGAATAGAGCTCTTAGTTTTTGAAGTATACTAGTTTAAATTTCAATATTTTAGTATTTTTACAAGTTTTATATTTTTAGCAAGTTTGTAATATTTATGTTTCAAAAACTAAAAGAGCTATCTATGAATAATAGATAATGTTTAGCTCTTGAAAAGCCCTATAGGAGTATATATTTTTATTTTGAATAGAGCTCTTAGTTTTTGAAGTATACTAGTTTAAATTTCAATATTTTAGTATTTTTACCTGGGTTTTCCAATTTGTGGGAAAGCTGTAATATTTAAAATATCACGATTGTTGCAGCTCAATCTATTTACTTACTCCTGGGTGAAATATTGCTGCATTATCACAATATATTTTATTTTATCTAAAAAGAATTAGAAGGTGAATTGAACTTGGAGGATTCTAAAGATGTTTAATGATTGGTAAGATTTGAATAGAAGAGATGAAAATATACCACTCAAGTGCGTATTCATGCACGTATTTATGTGCCGCCAAGCAAGTTTATAGATTAACTTGAATGTAAAATATCGTCAGATATATTGTATAAGTTTAATTTATATATCGAAAAGCAAGTTAGTAAAATAATTTGATATCTTGACGTGAAGTCTATGAACAGAGTATCCAGATGAAATCGGGGGGAAAACTAAAAGTTATAGCTAGCTATAAACAGTAAGCGAGAAATTTGTAAGCGAGTAATTAAAAGTTTGTAAACGAAACAAGTTAATCTAAAAGTTTAGAATCCATTTATTGAACTTTACTAAAGTTATATTACTTTCCTTATATACATAATGTATAAGGAAAGTATTGTGACGGGGTCGAAAATTCGAATTCAAGTTTTCGACTGGAGAGCACGTTTCCCTGATCACGAATCAAACATTTTTGAAGTGATGTCTGTGTGTGTGTGAAAGTATATATATATGTGTGTGTGTGTGTGTGTCAGTGAGTCTGTGGAGACGATAACTGATAAACGAATGAACCGACTCGAACGAAATTTGGTACAAAAATCACAATCCGTAAGCACTGGAAGCCTATTGTTTTTATACGCAATCGAATGTTCAGAACCCCCTACATTATCGAGTAAAATTTTGAAAGAATCGTCAAAAAATCAAAACCGCTAATAAAGTTACGCAAATATACATTTCTTATGTAATTTTTCATTAGAAAACGATTAACATAAATTTTAGAACGCTAACATGAACCGTTCTCGAGACATTGCACATTTAAAAAAAAAATTAACAAAAAGTCATATATATAAAAAAAAAATTGCTATTGAGAAAGATGTTCACTTTTCATATGTAATACCATGCGATAAATTTGGTGACATCATTCTCGTGAAACTAGCTCGTTCCATTCAGGAAAAAAGATACTTTGAGTAATACTTTTCTATTTAAACGCCAATAGTCATTTCTCTGCTGTAAGAATAACTTATTTCTCCGTGCATAACACTTGGAGAGATTTTGGCGGAATATAGCCAACCTGGCGACATTTTGTTGTCAAATTAACAAAAATCTCGCCAAATAGAGAAAAATGACGCTAAATCAATGAAAATGACGACTAATTGAAGAAAATTCAATATCTTGGAAAGAATATAAGTATCTACTATAAGAATAACATTTTTTTTAACTGTAAAAGCAGTAAATTCATTGCATTATATAAGGAAAGTCATGTGTTGCCCACATCAGATTTTTTTACAAGTTGTTCATTCATAACCATTATGGCTCCATTGAACTGGAGTCACTGCTGATTTTTTTTATACCGATGGCAGTGTTTAGCTTTTACTGACATTTTTACGTTTTTTTGGGGGCCTGTAACATACAGGTGTAAACACAATATTCAACTTATCCATTACCCATTTTACCCATTTTAGCTATCTGCTGACTGATTTTTGAAAAAAAAAAATTAAAATAATAGTGTTGCTGAAATACTTTTCAGAAGCAAGTTTAGAGGAGGCGTTAGAAATTTTTTGAATTGTACGATCAACAATGCTGGGAGAGAAACCACAATATTGGCAGCAACGGTTTTTAGAAAATTGATTTCAGAATTGGACAAATACATAGTAGAACAAATGTTGAAAACACGATAGACAGTCGTATTGAAAGTAGCAATTTTCTGGCTAGACAGATGGTAGACATTTTTATGTGGAGGTAGAGAGGTGCTAGTTTAAACGTGCTTAAAATATCATAATAAGGAACATGAAAACTAGGTAAAACAGGAATTTAATATGCCTTAATTGGTCAGCATTGCCTAAATTTCGACCACCAATTTCAACAGCAAGGATTTTACAAAATATACTTCAATATATGATCATGACTTTTTTGAAGCCTTCCATATCTAGAAAATTTCTAGTAATTTAGTTAATAACTTGATCAGTAATATATTTTTGTCCTCAGTTTGCGGAAGCGCCCTGCACTTTTTACTTTCCCTGCAATACATGGCAATGTATAGGGAAAGTATTGGAATCATGCCGAAAATCGCAACTCGAGTTTTCGACGGATCTACACGTTTTGAGACCTCTAGAATACGAGAAAACTATTTTTAACATGACGTCTCTGTGTGTGTCTGTGTGTCTGTCTGTGCAGATTTTGTATCCACTCTAACTAAAAAACTAATGGACCGAATTTCACAAAATTTGGTAGGTAAGTTACTTGTGAGCGAGTCTGGTGCTGATTAGTTTTGGGTACGATTCGGGATAAAAGAACCCGCCTTTTTTTGCGAAATAACCCGCAAAAGCTTGTATCCACTCTAACTGAAAAACTAATGGACCGAATTTCACAAAATTCGGTAGATGAGTCACTTGTGGGTTACCCTGGTGCTGATTAGATTTTGGTACGATTCGGAAAAAAATGACCTGCATTTTTTTCCAAAATGACCCGCAAAAATCGTCCAAATCTAAACTAAAGAACTGGATATACTCAAATATATCTATTAAATGCTGATTTATTACGTAATTTTTAACGGCGAAAAGAATAAAACCAACCCCATTTCACTAGGACTAGCCGTTTTCGAGATATTTTAGTTTTTCTTACTTTCCCTACGCCACCTTTGAAAATAAGCCCGGTTACCGAATGAGAACGAAAATTGAATTAAAAGTGAAATAAATTTAATTAAAATAAAGATAACGTTAATATAAGTCTGCAGGGAAAGTCATGTGCTGCTCACATCAGATTTTTGCTTTCCCTACAATACATGGTAATATATAGGGAAAGTATTAGAATCATACCGAAAATCGCAACTCGAGTTTTCGACGGATCTACACGTTTCGAGACCTCTAGAATACGAAAAAACAATTTTTAGCGTGACGTCTGTGTGTGTGTCTGTGTGTGTGTCCGTGTGTGTGTCTGTGTATCTGTCTGTGTGTCTGTCTGTCTGTCTGTGCAGATTTTGTATCCACTCTAACTCAAAAACTAATGGACCGAATTTCACAAAATTTGGTAGGTAAGTCACTTGTGGGCGAATCTGGTGCTGATTAGTTTAGGGTACGATTCGGGATAAAAGAACCCGCCCTTTTTTTGCGAAATAGCCCGCGAAAGCCTGAATCCACTCTAGTTGAAAAACTAATGGAGGAACTAATGGAAAACTAACTACGTAATTTTTAACTGTGAAAAGAATAAGACCAACTCCATTACACTAGAACTAGCCGTTTTCGAGATATTTTAGTTTCTAACTTTTTTATTCTTGATAACTGAATGTTAATAATATTTTTAAATACTGATTTTGAAAGATTGGATGAATACTGTTGAATTTTGTTTACTTTGAAATTATATGATTCAGTTTTGTCATATATTTTAATTTTTAATTTATCTTCACTTTGAATTGTTAAACTAACGTCTAGGTAATCCGTCTAGGTGATCCAGTGTGATGAATATACATTTTCAATTAGTTGTAGATTAGGAGGACAAAATTGAAAGTTTAACAGTGTGGCATCATTACTAATTTTTATTAATAATTATAGATCATCAATGAATCTGTGCTTGATATGACTATTGAAAGGGTACTGAATTTCGTAAAAATGTAGATAAAGGTTAGCCAGAATTGTGTATGTGATTCCTCCCTGTGGAATTCCCTTATTTAATTTGTATATGCATTTACCCTGACAGAGATACGAGTTGAACAGAATGAATTTTAACAATATTTTGAATTATAGAATAGAGATGTTCTTTGAATGAGTAAATTGTTCATATAAATTTAGTATGACTTTAAATAAATCATGAATGTCAATGTTATTAAAAAGGTCTTAGAAATCAAAAGTTTTTATATCATGTTTGTAAGTTTGTTGTTATAAGTTATTAATCAGATAAAAACTATTTTGATTAAACTGCGTTCGCTGTGTAATAAAATGATCATAAAGTTTATTTAGTATAAATAGTAGTTGTTTACCCGCAGCATTGATATATTAATTAAATCCTATAGTAACAGTTATAAAAGTAATTGGTGATTTATGGAATTTTGGTATAAGTATTAGGTAAGGAAATGTAAGATTGTGTTTTTATTTAAGTAGTTTGTAGTAAGCAATAATTTGTTTACTGATAATAGAGATTTTTTTTATTACCGTCTATTAAAACGAGCGCATGCTGAAATTCATAGAATTCGTTTTATTCTTTTGAGATATATCTCATTTCTTGTTATCAAGTAAATCCTTTATTATTGGACAGATATTTTCTTGCGTTAACTGAAGTGAATGTTTTGTCTTCCATATATAAATGGTCTAATGAGCCTGACTTTCGTACCATTAACCGGCTGATACTTTAAAAAGAAATGCTATGCTATTTATTTACACGGCAGTTTAACTTTCAGTTCGTACATATAACGGTAAAATGTGTTAAATTTTATCCGAAAGATGGCAGCACTAAAAGTAATAAGTTTCCTTTATACGAGGTATACGGTATCTATTCTGAAGCTTCCATTTTACTAATATCAGTTTTGAAATTAATTTTATATTTAGTACTTGAACTGAAAGGACAGTTAGTGCTTGCCGTCCAATTTATTAATTTTTATTTGTTTGGTTAAATTTATTCTAAAAATAATGTTGTACTCACATTCAAATACAGTATGTATATTTTAATAAAAATTTAATATGTAAAAACTTTAAAATACGTATTTGAAAGTTATTCTTTTTATAATTTTATCTTAAATTTCTGTTATAATATAGTCAAGTATGAGACTGATGATATCATACAAGAAAAATACGATCTGTTAGATTTTTTTCACAATTCATGTTCGTATTTATTTCATTCTCATTTGAATCACAATCAGTGTCACGGTTAGATGTGTATATTTTTCTGCGTTTTCGTTAATCAGCTTTTCTTTTAAAATTTTTCATAATTACGTGAATAAAATGTTGGCAGAAGGTTATTCAAGTTGACAATTTCCATGTATTGAGCATATTTGTTTTTATACATACACTTTTAATACTTGTTGCAATAAAGCTATTTATGGAATTTTAATTGCAAATGCATCATGATTTAGAGAGGCTACATACCTATTAAGGGTGAGAGTCAGTAAATCTTTTGCACTATCCGTTCTTTGGTAACTTCCGCGGCATACGTTTTTTGCCGAAATTCTGCGCAAAGAATTGCGAAATATTTTCTGATAGATAAAATGCAATGCTTAGATTATATAAAACTAAATTTAATACCCAATAAAACAAAGAATCTTATGTTTTTTTTAATTCAAAATAGTTTTGGTGCTGCCATCTGTTGTCGTAATTTAATTCATACCGACTATTTTTTATTTTTTAATGAATATTTTTAAATGTCTATTCCTTCTAATACGCTATTAAATACAACAACAGATCATATATAATAATGCCACAATCACGGAAACGTAATTGAATTTGGACTTGAAGAGAAAGCTGCAGTCTTCAGTGATGTACATTCAGGTCCCCTTATCAAATTTATAGAATGAGAAATTACCTTGCCGTGATTGTGGCATTTTTATATATGATCTGTTGTTGTATTTAATACTGTATTAGAAGAAATAGATATTTAAAAGTGTTCATTAAAAAAATAAAAATAATCGGTATGAATTAAATTACGACAGCAGATGGCAGCACCAAAAATATTTTGGATTAAAATAAAAAATATATTCTATGTTTTATTGGGTATGAAATTTAGTTTTCATATAATCTAAGTATTGCATTTTATCTTTTAGAAAATATTTCGCAACTGTTTGAGCAGAATTTCGTCGAAAAACGTGTATCGCGAAAGTTAACAAAGCTCGGATAGGGCAGAAGATTTATTGACGGTCACCCTTAAATCCCAGTGAGGATATTCCATTTAAGGTTTATGGCATTTAATTTTGGTGGCGGTGGTGGGCTGTATATCTGAACCTGTCTTGATATAACAAACATTACAATTCTACACATATTTTAATATCTGATATATATATATGTATATTTTCAATGCTCTAATTTTAATTACTCTTGAAAGTCAATTGAATTCTATTTGAGGTACTGTTTGTTCTTCAGGCTATTGTGGCAGAAAGAGAAACGACCGGATTAAACTTAAGTAGCTTTTGCATAGTGTGTAACACAAAAGTAGACAAGAAATATTGAAAAATATGATTCGGCGTCAAAATTTTAAAGCGTACAATGCAGGAAATTATAGGATTGAAAATCCGATAAAATCGAAAATTCTAATAATAAAATTTTTAAAAACGCATCATTGATAAGTTCATTACTCTTTGTACAAAAAATCTTGAAAAATAGCCGTATCCGAAATTGTGCGAAGGATAAGAAAAACTTGAGCAACGTATAAAAGTAATAATATTACAATAATGCAGCATACAGCTGTTTCGAGAGTACGCTGTATCCCCTTCGTCAGTGAAAGAGAACGAACAAACCCGAAGCACCCGTAATGGGTGCAAAAGGAAGAAGCATGGGCGGATTATATACCCAAAACCTGCATTAAGAGAGAGCCATTGGAAGCCAAGAAAAGTGGAAAAAAAGTCCCGTTGAAGGATCTCTCTTAATCCAGATTTTATGTATATAATCCCTCTTGCTTCTTCATTTTGCATCCATTCCTCTTTTGGACAACGGGTTTGTTGGTTCTCCTGCACTGACGAAGGGGAACAGCGTATCTTCGAAACAGCTGTATTCTGCATTATTGTATTATTTGTGATTTTATTCGTTGCTCAAGTTTCTCGCAACGCATTATTGGTATCGGAAAATATTGGGAGAGAAGTAAAACGCCGCATAAAACTGGAAACACGTAAAATTAGAAGCCATAAATTAAAGGTTAACTAGAAAGTAATTATACAGAGCACGCTAAGGTATTGGGCACAGGAACATTTATTATTTATTTATTCTTGAGATATGGAAATAAAAATTTGATGTGGGCAGTATATGACTTTTGCTACAGATTCAGATTATTATTATTTTTTTTCTGATTTTCAAAATAGCCAAAATTTTTTACTTGCACAAAAAATAAATATTTATATGAAACGACACTGAAATAGTTGTTTCATTTCTTTTCTTTGGGGGGGGGGGGGGGTACTTAGCATATTTTTAAATAATAAAATTTTATATACATATATATATACACAATATATTTATATATAATATTTATATATAATTTATATATAATATATTTATATAATATATTTATAATATATATATATATATATATATATATATACAATATAAAACTTGAAAAAATGCTAAAATTTTGAGTGAATTGATTAAAAAGCTAAAAGCAAAAAAATAATTTTTAATACAACTTGTAAAGCGCTATGCTGCAATTTTACATGTGTATACCTATATAAATTCCCAAATAGGACAAGTAGCAATGTACTCGTAAAATTTCTATATAAGTGACGTAATTTCTAGATAAGTGACGTCTTACGTCTTACGTCACTTATCTAGAAATTTTACACGTATAGACACGTATAAATTCTAAAATCACTCTAAAATTTGTATTTTTATAAACATATTTATATCAATTTTGCACCACATATAGAATTCCCCCACATTTAATCATTGTTTTACAATTGAGAAAAAATCTGATGTGGGCAGCATATGACTTTTCCTGCAGACTTATATCCACGTTCTCTTTATTTTAATTAAATTTATTTCACTTTTAATTCAAGTTTCGTTCTCATTCGGTAACCGGACTTATTTTCAAAGGTGGCGTAGAGAAAATACGAAAAACTAAAATATCTTGAGAACGGCTAGTCCTAGTGTAATGGGGTTGGTCTTATTCTTTTTTTCGTTAAAAATTACGTATTAAACAGGCATGTAATGGATATATTTGAGCATACGTAGTTCTTTAGTTTAGATTTTGACGATTTTTGCGGGCCATTTTGCAAAAAAAGGCGGGTTATTTTTTTTCGAATCGTACCAAAATCTAATCAGTACCAGGGAGATCCACAAGTGACTCATCTACTGAATTTTGTAAAATTCGGTCCATTAGTTTTTCAGTTAGAGTGGATACAAACTTTTGCGGGCCATTTCGCAAAAAAAAGGCGAGTTCTTTTATCACAAATTATACCCAAAACTAATCAGCACGAGACTCGTCCACAAGTGACTTACCTACCAAATTTTGTGTAATTCGGTCCATTAGTTTTTTAATTAGAGTGGATACAAAATCTGCACAGAGAGACAGACAGACACACAGACACACATACAGACAGACACACAGACAGACACACAGACACACACACAGACGTCACGCTAAAAGTAGTTTTTTCGTATTCTGGAGGTCTCGAAACGTGTAGATCCGTCGAAAACTCGAGTTGCGATTTTGGGCATGATTCCAATACTTTCCCTATACATTACCATGTATTGCAGGGAAAGTAAAAATAAACGCTACGGGGATGGCAGAATCAGTTGTGTATACAGATATGGGGATTCAAAATATGAATTTGGTATTCACAGGAACTTAATATTTCTTTTTATTTTAGTGTTGATTACAGAAATATTTACGGAAATAGGTAAAATTCAACAATATAGGCAGTGACGACTGCCTATCGAAGAATAATTACTGTAAGAATTAATCAGTATGATATTCTTAACGTTTAGTTATTTTCCATATATATATAGTATAATATATATACAAGAAAGTATAGTATAATAGTATAAAGTATAGTATATAGTATAAAGTATAATATATAGTATAATTGTAGGAAGTACAGTATAATATATATACAAGAAAGAGACCGGTAGATATCAGGTTTCAACACAAAACCGAACAAGTCCGCTCTGTAAGTATTGTCATGGGGTAAAACTCGAATTTGAGTTTTCAACGGGCAGAGCATATTTCAAGAATCTGAATATTGTCATTTTTTTAATAATTCGCGTTTCACTTTTATTCGGCAAATCGAATATTTTAGTGAACAGAACCTCCTAAAGAAGGAAATATTGGAAAATTTAAATTGCGCGCGTCTTCCTTTTGAACTATCTACCAGTACACAACATTAAAGTCTCTATCTCATCCCGAAGCATACTATTTTATCATCTCCCCTTTCGAACGTTTTTCTTTGGAGCACACCCATAAATGAACATTTTTGAAAAACTCTGTTCGTGTTGGGTTTTTTATCAGATAATTGGTCCATATACAAAATATCAAACCTCTATCACATTTAAAAGGAAGCGTGTCTCATTTATTTCGAAAATCGAACATATTGGCGCTCAGCACCCTCTAAAGTAGTAAATACTGGAAATCTGAAATTTGCACACTTCCTTCCTTTCGAACTATCTACCAGTACACCAAATTTGATGTCTCTATCCTATTGTGGAGCATGTTTTTCTATCACTTTATATTTCGAACGTTTTTCTGTGTTGCACCCCTTTAAATGATCACTTTTGAAAAACCGTAATTATCTTAGGATTTTTATCCAATGATTAGCCCATATACTAAATTTCAAGCTTCTACCACACTCTAACGGAGCCGTTTCTCAGTTGTTCGTAAAATCGAACATTTTATTGTGCAGCACTCCCTACAATAGCAAATGTTGGAGAACTGAAATTGCACACCTTCTTTCCGTCCAACTATCTACCCGTATACCACATATGAAGTCTCTAACTCAACGCGAAGCTTGCTTTTTCTATCATTTCACCCTTCGAATGTTTTTCTGTGGAGTACGCACCCTCCTTAAATACACATTTTTGAAAAACTCCATTCTTTTTGGGTCTTCTATCATATGATTCGCCCATATACCAAATATCAAGCCTCTATCGCGTTCTAAAAGGGGTATTTATACTTCATTTTGAAAATCTAACATTTTTGTATGCGACACCCCCCTAAAGTAGAAAATATTGGAAAACTGAAAATGTACACTTTCTTCCTTCCAAACTATTTACCCGTACACCAAATTTCAAATCTCTATCTCATCCCACAGTATGCTTTCTTATCAATTCACCTTTCGAACGTTTTTCTCTAGAGCACCCCCCCCTTAAACGAACGTTTTTAAAAAACTATATTCGTCTTGGGTGTTTTCATTAAATGATTAGTCCATATACCAAATTTCAAGCCTCTATCAAATTTTAAAGGAGCCTTTTCTCATTTATTCGGTAACTCGATTATTTTGGTGTGCGGCACCCCCTTATGTAGAAAATATTGGAAATCTGAAATTGCACACTTTCTTCCTATCGAACTATCCTTTCTTCCTACCTTACCCATGCACCAAATTTGAAGTCTCTATCTTATGGCAAAGTATGCTTTCCTATCATTTCACTTTTCGAACGTTTTGGTGTGGAGCACCCTCTCTAGAGAACGTTTCCGAAAAATTCGATTTTTCCAAGGGGTTTTATCGAACGACCGAGCCGTGTACCAAATTGCAAGTCTCTATCTATGCGGGAAGTGCTTAAAAAAGCGTGACAGACAGACAGACAGACGGACACTTGACAATTAGTATATACTAGCCGAATACCCGTTGAAAATCAACGGTCTCGCAATAAGCAACCTTTGAATAAAGGTAAATTTTATAATAATTCGCGTTTCATATTTATTCGACAAATCGATTCGACTAAATTTGCTGATTTCTTCCTTTCGAATTATCTACCCGTACAACACATTAAAGTCTATCTCATCCCGATGCACTCCTATATTATTATTTCTCCTTTGGAACTTTTTTCTATGAAGTACATCCATAAATGAACATTTTTGAAAAACTCTGTTTGTCTTGTGTTTTTTATCAGATGATTGGCCCAAATACCAAATATCAAGCCTCTATCACATTTAAAAGGAAGCGTGCCTCATTTATTAGGAAAATCGAACATATTAGTGTGCGCACCCCTTAAAGTAGCAAATATTGGAAATATAAAATTTCACACTCTCTTCCTTTTAAACTATCTACTCGAATATCAAATTTGAAGTCGCTATCCTATCGAGAAGCATGTTTTTCTATCACTTCACCTTTCGAACGTTTTTCTGTGTAGCACCCCGTTAAAGAACATTTTTGTCAAACTGTACTCATCTTTGGTTTTTTTTGTCAAATGGTTAGCCCATATACTAAATTTCAAGTCTCTATCACATTGTAAAGGAGGCGATTTTCATTTGTTCGGTAAATCGAACATTTTAGTGAGCGGAACCCCCTACAATAACAAATGTTGGAAAATTGAAATTGCACACTTTCTTCCTTTCCAACTTTTTACCCGTACACTAAATTTGAAGTCTCTATCTCATCGCGAAGCATACTTTTCTAGCATTTCATCTTTCGAATGTTTTGTGTGGAGTACCCACCCCCTTAATTATACATTTTTGAAAAACTCTATTCTTTATGTGAATTCTGTCAGATTATTTTCCCATATATCAAATATCAAGCCTCTATCACGTTTTAAAACGGGCGTTTCTCCTTTATTCCGAAAATCGAACATTTTGGCGTGTGGCACCCCCTAAAGTAGAAAATATTGGTAAACTGAAATTTTACACTTTCTTCCTTTCAAACTATCTACCCTTATACCAAATTTGATATCTCTATCTCAATCCGAAGCGTGGTTTTTTATCAATTCACTTTTCGAACGTTTTACTCTGAAGCACCCCCTTAAACGAACATTTTTGAAAAACTATATTTGTCTTGGGTGTTTCCATCAAATGATTAGCCCATATACCGAATTTCAAGCCTCTATCAAATTTTAAAGGAGCGTTTTCTCATTTATTCTGCAAATCGAATATTTTGGTGTGCGGCACCCCCTTAGGTAGAAAATATTGGAAATCTGAAATTGCACGCTTTTTTCCTTTTGAACGATTTACCCATACACCAAATTTGAAGTCTCTACCTCATCGCAAAGCATTCTTTCCTATCATTTCACTTTTCGAACGTTTTAGTGTGCGGCACCCCCCTTAAGTAGAAAATATTGGAAATCTGAAATTGCACACTTTCTTCCTTTCGAACGATTTACCCATACACTAAATTTGAGGTCTCTACCTCATCGCAAAGCATTCTTTCCTATCATTTCACTTTTCGAACGTTTTGGTGTGCTGCACCCCCCCCCCCCTCCCTTAAGTAGAAAATATTGGAAATCTGAAATTGCACACTTTCTTCCTTTCGAACGATTTACCCATACACCAAATTTGAAGTCTCTACCTCATCGCAAAGCATTCTTTCATATCATTTGACTTTTCGAACGTTTTGGTGTGGGGCACCCCCCCTTAAGTAGAAAATATTAGAAATCTGAAATTGCACACTTTCTTCCTTTCGAACGATTTACCCATACACTAAATTTGAAGTCTCTACCTCATCGCAAAGCATTCTTTCATATCATTTCACTTTTCGAACGTTTTGGTGTGGGGCACCCCCCCTTAAGTAGAAAATATTGGAAATCTGAAATTGCACACTTTCTTCCTTTCGAACGATTTACCCATACACCAAATTTGAAGTCTCTACCTCATCGCAAAGCATTCTTTCATATCATTTCACTTTTCGAACGTTTTAGTGTGCGGCACCCCCCTTAAGTAGAAAATATTGGAAATCTGAAATTGCACACTTTCTTCCTTTCGAACGATTTACCCATACACTAAATTTGAGGTCTCAACCTCATCGCAAAGCATTCTTTCCTATCATTTCACTTTTCGAACGTTTTGGTGTGCTGCACCCCCCCCCCCTTAAGTAGAAAATATTGGAAATCTGAAATTGCACACTTTCTTCCTTTCGAGTGATTTACCCATATACCAAATTTGAAGTCTCTATCTCATCGCAAAGCATGCTTTCCCGTCATTTCACTTTTCGAACGTTTTGGTGTGGGACACCCCGTCTATAGAACGTTTTCGAAAAATTCGATTTTTCCAGGGGGTTTTATCGAACGACCGAGCCGTGTACCAAATTGCAAGTCTCTATCTATTCGGGAAGTGCCTAAAAAAAGCGTGACAGACAGACAGACAGACGGACAGACAGACAGACGGACAGACAGACGGACACTTGGCAATTAGTATATATAGATAGATTCCCTTTTCAATAACAGAATTCTATCCTTCCTACATGCAGAGTAACTAAACTAACAAATTGGACAATCATAAACATACAAAATGCAATAATCTTAAGTTTTCCAGTTTTCCATTTAGGCATAAGTTTAAATTGTTTTTATTAATATACATGTAGGTGAAAACACGCAGTTATGGTTGAATGTTCTAATTCCAAAAAGCATTTTTCTGATTTATTTTTTTTCTCATATTGGCTTTTAATTAAATTAATAATTTTCTAGGGGGGGGGGGTGCTTTGGCACCCCTGACCCGCCTAAATGCGCCCATGGCTGTGTATAGCGGCAAATCGCAGTTAGTTCAACTTTGAAATTTCCAAAATTACTCTAAAGCTGCGCAATCCTTATTTTATAGAACAATGTGGACATCAATAAATGGTTTCAGTCATGTGTAACATGGAACAAAACTTTCGTTGCGCGTTGGTGCATCAATTGATTAGGAAACCCAAGATAACAGAAAATGAAATTGTTGGAAATGGCGACGTTTAAGGTCATAAAATTCACTACGGAAAAAATATTGCTCAAGATTTTTATGTATTGTTTTATGCCATAATATTTTCTAAACAGCTTTGTTCTACCAAATTAATGTTCTGTAAGGAATCAAAGAATGATTCGAAAAAGAGGAAACAGATTTTATGAAAGAGAATGGAGGATTGAATACTGTAAAAATAGATAAATTATCGAAGTTTGGAGTTTTGTTGACGTTTCTAAGAGGAAAATTCGTCCAACTGGAAAATTATTAGATTACAGCGAAATTGCGTTAGAGCGTGTATTGTTTGAATGAATTTCTCCTTAAAGGGGATGATGTACATGTGGTGAAAGGAAATAGACATTAAGTTGGTTTACATTTTAAATAATAAATAATGAATCTTTGGAATGAATTATTATTCTTACTTAACAGTAATCGTAAATCGTATAGTTCGTACATTTATTATCGTGGCCGCAGCAACACACGATTAACCCTTTGCATGAGTTCCTAAAATATAATAATTAATTAAAAAAATCTGATGTGGGCAACACATGACTTTCCTTATATAATGCAATGAATTTACTACTTTTACAGTAAAAAAGAATAGGTTTTTGAAATAAGTTATTCTTATAGCAGATAAATGACTATTGGCGTTCAAATACAAAATAATTACTCAAAGTAGCTTTTCTTATGAATGGAACGAGCTAGATCCACGAGAATGATGTCACCCAATTTATCGCATGGTATTACATATGGAAAATGAACAAGTTTCTCAACAGTTAATATTTGCTTTTAATTTATGGGATTTTTTGATAAATTTATTTGAAAAATGTGCAATATCTCGAGAACGGCTCATGTTAGCGTTCTAAAATTTATGTCAATCGTTTTCTAATGAAGAATTACATAAGAAATGTCTAAAATGTCTATTTGCGTAACTTTATTAGAGGTTTTGATGTTTTGACGATTTTTTCAAAATTTCACTCGAAAATTAAGGGGGGGTTTTGAGCATTCGATTGCGTATAAAAACAATAGGCTTCGAGTGTTTATGGATTGTGATTTTTGTACCAAATTTCGTTCAAATCGGTCCATTTGTTCGTCAGTTATCGTCTCCACAGACTCACTGACAAACACACACACACATACTTTAACACACACACACACACACACACACAGACATCACTTCAAAAATGTTTGATTCGTGATCAGGGATGCTTGAAACGTGCTCTCCCGACGTAAACTCGAATTCGAATTTTCGACCCCGTCACAATACTTTCCTTCCCGGCCACTCATCTTGCTGCTCTAAGTCCTTGGACGAGCCGAGTGGTCTGGGCCTTCGACAATACTTTCCTTATACATTATTGTATATAAGGAAAGTAATACTATACATTAAATTCCACATTTATAACGTTTAAAAGAAATTATTATTTATTCACACATATGATTCTTATGATTAAAATTACATTAATCTTAATAAACGTTTAAGAGGAGAAAATGCACTGCATGAGGAATTTCCAAATTAATATATATATATTCAAAAATCAAACTATTGTCCTAAAATATAAGCAGACAGGCACATATCTGTATTTGTTGGATCAGTTGCTTAGCTTGCTTGGAATATTTGCCGCTTCTTTTTCTGACATTTGGAGTCAGTTTTCTCTTTTCTAATACAATCTCAATACTCATGGATGCTATCCAAATTGATAATTGTCAATTTAGAACTATGTGAAATATAAGTTAGTAAGGTACTTTGAAATAGTATTTGAAGTAAGGTATAGTAAGTATAGTAAGTATAGTAAGTATTTGAATAGTACTTTGAAGTAAGGTACTTTGAAATAGTATTACATGTTGTCATCCGAAAAAGCTCCAAATGTACAATTCAACATCAAAACACTGTGCCTTAGATCTTATACATCATTTTTTCACTGTGAAAGAAGTAAATTCATTGCATTGTATAAGAGAAGTCATTTGCTGCCCACCTCAGATTTTTTTTCAGTTAGGTGGCACTAATATCGCCTCATAATTATATCAAAAATATTGGCGGCTGTTTTTAACACTTTACAACAAAGTTGAAAAGTGTTTATGACTTTGTTCATTCATTCTGTCTGTCTGTCCGTCCGTTAGCACGATAACTGCCGTAAAAATGACTTAATCAAAATGAAATTTTAGTATGTTGTTCAAACGGTCTGTAGGACCAATGGGAATATAAATGAATAATATCACCCAATTAGTTTTGGATTCAACCCGGGTTGAAAAAATGAAATACATTGAACCCTATGGGACCTAATTTTTCAAACATTTTTTAAGCGGATTTAAAATTCACAAATTGCTTTGAACATTTTAGGTAATATTCAAATTATCCCATAAAATATATAAAAAAAATTCAGCAAAATATATTCAGTAGTTTTTAAGACAAAAATTAAAATAATAATTGCACCTCTTATATGAAGCGATCACGTGAAAATTATATGAAGAGATCACGTGACCCACTTCAAAATGAAATATGGCATCGATCTTGTCTCAAAATCGTGATTTTTGAAGTTCTTTTAATTCATATTGAGTATTGTATCTGTCCTAAAACTGCTTTATATTTGCTTAAATACTGTGCAACTACATACTGAAACAACGCAATTACAATATATTTGAGTTTAAATGATCATCCAAATTTGTTTATTTCTACAGCGAAGCCTATTTTCACTTATGTAAAATGTAAACAGCAAAATATGTAGAATGAGCTGTACAAGAATTGCTGCATTTCTTAAACGCAAAATTATTTAGCTCATGGAGTCTGCATATGAATGAAATATTCATTGATTTTACAGAGAGAAAGACGATTTTTTTCGATGAAGTTTTACGCATACAGTTAAATTGCGTTTTTCTCCACGGTCGTCTTAAGTTTTTAAATAAAATAAATTATTATAGTATTGTGATGAATGAAATGAATGGGAAAATGTTTATGAATGAAATGTTGCTTTTATAGAAAGAGCCAGGCGCTTATTTTTTCTATCAAGTCATTTGAATGAATTTCAGTTGTTTTCGATGAAGTTTTCAAATATAATAAATTATTGTAGTATTATGATAATTTTAAAAATATTACCGAGGAATGTATCGCATTTTAGAGATGTTTAAATAAAATTGCATTGGAGTTGGAAAGTGTTTCATAATCAATGCTTTAAGTATGATTGATCTTTCTTGTTAATACATCAGGCGATCATTCAAAAAATATTTTTTAACAATCGAAGAACATGCCTTTTCCGAAGTGAAATAATTTTTGTTCTATAGTAATATTTCTCTACCCATTCTTGGCAACAACGCAGTCTCCATTTTAAACAGTTTATCCCGAGTTAAAATAAAAATCCGGCCTATTTTTGCTTTGCCCGTAACAGTTAGAGTTTTCGAAAACGTTTTACGTTTCTCGTAATTGTTGATTTGCTAGGGATTTTAAAGCATGGGTGTTTCGCTTGAAACTCTTCAATAAGACTCTCATAAAAAAAGTTAGGAAAATAATGCACTGAAATATAAACGCTTTTTCCCTGGTAAAACGACATTTTCTTTGATTGATGAAAAAATGTTTGAAATTATCCTCTGCCGTATAAAAATCTGATTTGGTAAGCATATGACTTTACAGACTCAAATTCACTTTCTCTTTATTTCGTGAATAATTCATAACATTGAGTTCAATTGCACAAAATAACACACATGATTATTTCAAATGACACTGAATTTGCACTTTTAATTCAATTTTAGTTTTTAGTTTTTAATGCGCGTATTTTCAAAGGCGGCGTAGTGAAAATGCGAAACAAACTAAAATATCTCAAAAATGGTAGGTCTTATAGTAAATGGGTTGTTCTTATTTTTCTCTTAGTCAAAAATTACGTATAAAACAAGTATTTAATTGATACATTTGAGTATACGTAGTCTTTTTAATTTTGGCGATTTTTGCGGGCCATTTCGTAAAATAAATTTTTCTGATTCGTACCGAAATCTAATCAGCACCAGGGTAACCTACAAGGGACTTATCTATCATATTTTGTAAAATTTGGTCAATTAGTTTTTTTAGCTAGAGTCAATACATGCAAATTCTGCGGTTTATTTCACATAGAAAGGTTAATCTCAAATCTACCAAAATCTAATCAGCAACAGGGCGAACCATAAGTGACTTACTAAATAAAATTTTATAAAATTTGGTCAATTAGTTTTTGAATTAAAGTGAACACATGAATTGCGCTGACAAACACACACACAGGCATCAGATTGAAAATAGTTTTATTGTGTTTTAGAGGTTTCGAAATGCGTAGATCCGTCGAAAACTCGAGTTGCCATTTTCGACCCAATTTCAATACTTCCTTATACATTACCATGTATTGTAAGGAAAGTAAAAAATAGCAAACGATATTTCTGATATATTTTTGTTTGGTATATTAGCGCCACTAAATTGAAAATTCCTCTACTATTTCAATTTATCGGAACATTATATTATTTTGAAATTTGCTTTCGATCTCACTGCATATTGATGCTTCAAACAGACGACTATTTCTTGATTTTGCTAGTAAAATAAAAATTGTGTTCCTTATTGTTTAGAAAAAATAAAGTTAAAAATGCCTTTTCATTAATTACATATTTAATGTTCAGGAAATGAAAATAGAGAAATTCTCTAGTTCCGTAATGAAATACCTTAATATTGTTGTTTGGTGTAACTTTCATATAAACTAACTAGGGGTCTCCGCCCCCTGCTCGATACGCTCGCCAATCCCCGTAATTCGCTTAGCAAGTCGCCCGTAACTCGCTTCGCCCGTAGCGAACACTTCGCAAGCCGCTAACTCGCTTCGCTAACACTTTAGTGCCACCTGTTACGCAGGCGTAATACGCCCCTGGGCTCAACCCACTACTCGCTACGCTACGCTCGCCTACCGCGTAACTCGCTTCGCAAGTCAGGAGGCTTCGCTTCCGACTCGCTAACTCTCGCTGAACTCGCTTCGCGAACATTTTAGTGCCACCTGCTATGCAGGCGTAATACGCCCGTTGGGGAATGTCACTTATTAACTGACATTCACCAGCCCTGGAACTCGCTTCTCGAGCTATTTCAATGCGGCCGACTTACACGACCTCCAACATGTTCTGTACTCTCTGACGTTGTCACACCTTGCTTGTTGTGCTCTACTCGGTAACGCTTTTTGAGTTCGTTTTGCTAGCAGTTTAGTGCCACCTGCTACACAGGTGTAATATACCCGCTGGGCTTCACCGTCAAACACCGGCGGCGGAGGACCGGAAGCGACGGCGTCAGTTACTGTTTTATTAATATAGGGAGCTACTAAAACATATTGTCTTCTGCACAATAAATGTATAAATTTCAAAAATAAAAAGCTCAGACACAAATTGTTCTTTACCCAACATATAACATGTTCAGTGAGCTACGACGACATCCATGTGTATACACACTAGGTCTGCCTATAGTAAAGTGACCATGCCGAATCGAATACAAGTGATTGCAACACTCTTAGAGGAGAATTAAAAATCTGATGTGGGCAGCACATGACTTTCCCTGCAGACTTATATTAACGTTCTCTTTATTTTAACTAAATTTATTTCACTTTTAATTCAACTTTCGTTCTCATTCGATAACCGGGCTTATTTTCAAAGGTGGCGTAGGGAAAGTACGAAAAACTAAAATATCTCGAGAACGGCTAGTCCTAGTGTGATGGGGTTGGTCTTATTCTTTTCATCGTTAAAAATTACGTATTAAATCAGCATTTAATGGATATATTTGAGTATACCCAGTTTTTTATTTTAGATTTTGGCAATTTTTGGGGGCCATTTTGCAAAAAAAGGCAGGTAATTTTTTTCTGAATCATACCAAAATCTAATCAGCACCAGGGTGACCTATACGTGACTCATCTACCGAATTTTGTAAAATTTAGTCCATTAGTTTTTCAGCTACAGTGGATACAAGCTTTTGCGGGCCATTTAACAAAAAAGGCGGGTTCTTTAATTCCGAATCGTACCCAAAACTAATCAGCACCAGCCCCGCTTACAAGTGACTTACCTATAAAATTTTGTGAAATTCGGTCCATTAGTTTTTTAGTTAGAGTGGATACAAAATCTGCACAGACAGACACACAGACAGACAGACACACAGACACACACACAGACGTCACGCTAAAAATGGTTTTTTCGTATTCTAGAAGTCTCGAAACGTGTAGATCCGTCGAAAACTCGAGTTGCGATTTTCGTCATGATTCCAATACTTTCCCTATACATTTCCATGTATTGCAGGGAAAGTAAAAAATCTGATGTGGGCAGCACATGACTTCCCCTGCAGACTTATATTCACGTTCTCTTTATTTTAATTACATTTAATTCACTTTTAATTCAATTTTCGTTCTCATTTGATAACTGGACTTATTTTCAAAGGTGGCGTAGAGAAAATACGAAAAAACTAATATATCTCGAGAACGGCTAGTCCTAGTGTAATGGGGTTGGTCTTATTCTTTTCTTCGTTAAAAATTACGTATTAAACAAGCATTTTATGGATATATTTGAGCATACGTAGTTTTTTATTTTAGATTTTGGCGATTTTTGCGGGCCATTTTGCAAAAAAAGGCAGGTTATTTTTTTCTGAATCATACCAAAATCTAATCAGCACCAGGGTGACCTATTCGTGACTCATCTACCAAATTTTGTGAAATTCGGTCCATTAGTTTTTCAGTTACAGTGGATACAAGCTTTTGCGGGTCATTTCACAAAAAAGGCGGGTTTTTACTTTCCCTGCAATACATGGTAATGTATAGGGAAAGTATTGGAATCATGCCGAAAATCGCAACTCGAGTTTTCGACGGATCTACACGTTTCAATACCTCTAGAATACGAAAAAACCATTTTTAGCGTGACGTCTGTGTGTGTGTCTGTGTGTCTGCGTGTCTGTCTGTCTGTCTGTGTGTCTGTCTGTCTGTCTGTGCAGATTTTGTATCCACTCTAACTAAAATACTAATGGACCGAATTTCACAAGATTTTGTAGGTAAGTCACTTGTGGGCGGGGCTGGTGCTGATTAGTTTTGGGTACGATTCGGAATAAAAGAACCCGCCTTTTTTTGCAAAATGGCCCGCAAAAGCTTGTATCCACTCTAGCTGAAAAACTAATGGACCGAATTTCACAAAATTCGGTAGATGAGTCACGTATAGGTCACCCTGGTGCTGATTAGATTTTGGTAAGATTCAGAAAAAATAACCTACCTTTTTTTGCAAAATGGCCCGCAAAAATTGCCAAAATCTAAAATAAAAAACTGGGTATACTCAAATATATCCATTAAATGCTGATTTAATACGTAATTTTTAACGACGAAAAGAATAAGACCAACCCCATTACACTAGGACTAGCCGTTCTCGAGATATTTTAGTTTTTCATACTTTCCCTACGCCACCTTTGAAAATAAGTCCGGTTATCGAATGAGAACGAAAATTGAATTAAAAGTGAAATAAATTTAATTAAAATAAAGAGAACGTTAATATAAGTCTGCAGGGAAAGTCATGTGCTGCTCACATCAGATTTTTTTATTCCGAATCGTACCCAAAACTAATCAGCACCAGCCCCGGCCACAAGTGATTTACCTACAAAATTTTGTGAAATTCGGCCCATTAGTTTTTTAGTTAGAGTGGATACAAAATCTGCACAGACAGACAGACACACAGACACACAGACACACAGACACACACACAGACGTCACGCTAAAAATGGTTTTTTCGTATTCTAGAGGTCTCGAAACGTGTAGATCCGTCGAAAACTCGAGTTGCGATTTTCGGCATGATTCCAATACTTTCCCTATACATTACCATGTATTGCAGGGAAAGTAAAAAGTTAGTGAAACGAACTTTGTAACACAGCAAGATAGACAGAGAAATATCTTTCCTTGCAGGCTCAATCATTTTCTCTTTATTTCATTAATAATTCATTAAATTAAGTTTAATTCACGCATAATTCTTTGAAATTATGCTGAATTTACGCTTTTAATTAAGTTTTCGTTTTAATTAGGTAGCTGGACGTATTTTTACTTTCCCTGCAATACATGGTAATGTATAGGAAAGTATTGGAATCATGCCGAAAATCACAACTCGAGTTTTCGACGGATCTACACGTTTCGAGACCTCTAGAATACGAAAAAACTATTTTTAGCGTGACGTCTGTGTGTGTGTCTGTCTGTGTGTCTGTGTGTCTGTCTGTGTGTCTGTGTGTCTGTGTGTCTGTCTGTGTGTCTGTCTGTCTGTCTGTGCAGATTTTGTATCCACTCTAACTATAAAACTAATGGACCGAATTTCACAAAATTTTGTAGGTACGTCACTTGTGGTCGGGGCAGGTGCTGATTAGTTTTGGGTGCGATTCGGAATAAAAGAACCCGCCTTTTTTGTGAAATGGCCCGCAAAAGCTTGTATCCACTGTAGCTGAAAAACTAATGGACCGAATTTAACAAAATTCGGTAGATGAGTCACGTATAGGTCATCCTGGTGCTGATTAGATTTTGGTACGATTCGGAAAAAAATAACCTGCCTTTTTTTGCAGAATGGCCCGCAAAAATTATCAAAATCTAAACTAAAAAGCTACGTATGCTCAAATATGTCCATTAAATGCTTGTTTAATGCGTAATTTTTAACGAAGAAAAGAATAAGACCAACCCCATTACATTAGGACTAGCCGTTCTCGAGATATATTAGTTTTTTTCGTATTTTTTCACGCCACCTTTGAAAATAAGTCTAGTTATCAAAGGAGAACGAAAATTGGATTAAAAGTGAATTAAATTTAATTGAAATAAATAGAACGTGGATATAAGTTTGCAGGGAAAGTCATGTGCTGCCCACATCAGATTTTTTACTTTCCCTGCAATACATGGTAATGTATAGGGAAAGTATTGGAATCATGCCGAAAATCGCAACTCGAGTTTTCGACGGATCTACACGTTTTGAGACCTCTAGAATACGAAAAAACCATTTTTAGCGTGACGTCTGTGTGTGTGTCTGTGTGTCTGTCTGTGTGTCTGTCTGTCTGTCTGTGCAGATTTTGTATCCACTGTAACTAAAAAACTAATGGACCGAATTTCACAAAATTTTGTAGGTAAGTCACTTGTGGGTGGGGCTGGTGCTGATTAGTTTTGGGTACGATTCGGAATAAAAGAACCCGCCTTTTTTGTGAAATGGCCCGCGAAAGCTTGTATCCACTGTAGCTGAAGAACTAATGGACCGAATTTCACAAAATTCGGTAGATAAGTCACGTATAGGTCACCCTGGTGCTGATTAGATTTTGGTACGATTCAGAAAAAAGTAACCTGCCTTTTTTTGCAAAATGGCCCGCAAAAATTGCCAAAATCTAAAATAAAAAACTGGGTATACTCAAATATATCCAATGAATGCTCGTTTAATACGTATTTTTTAACGACGAAAATAATAAGACCAACCCCATTACACTAGGACTTGCCGTTCTCGAGATATTTTAGTTTTTCGAATTTTTCCTACACCATTTTTGAAAATAAATCCAGTTTTCAAATGAGAACGAAAATTGAATTAAAAATCTGATGTGGGCAGCACATGACTTTCCCTGCAGACTTATATTCACGTTCTATTTATTTAAATTAAATTTAATTCATTTTTAATTCAATTTTCGTTCTCATTTGAAAACTGGACTTATTTTGAAAAATGATGTAGGAAAAATACGAAAAACTAAAATATCTCGAGAACGGCTAGTCCTAGTGTAATGGGGTTGGTCTTATTCTTTTCTTCGCTAAAAATTACGTATTAAACAAGCATTTAATGGCTATATTTGAGCATACGTAGTTCTTAAGTTTAGATTTTGATGATTTTTGCGGGCCATTTTGCAAAAAAAGGCAGGTTATTTTTTTTCGAATTCTACCAAAATCTAATCAGCACCAGGGTGGCCTACAAGCGACTTATCTACCAAATTTTGTGAAATTCGGTCCATTAGTTTTTTAGCTAGAGTGGATACAAACTTTTGCGGGCCATTTCGCAAAAAAAGGCGGGTTCTTTTATTCCGACTCGTACCCAAAACTAATCAGCACTAGCCCCGCCCACAAGTGACTTACTTACAAAATTTAGTGAAATTCGGTCCATTAGTTTTTTAGTTAGAGTGGATACAAAATCTGCACAGGCAGACAGACAGACAGACACACAGACCGACAGACACACAGACAGACACACAGACACACACACAGACGTCACGCTAAAAATGTTTTTTTCGAATTCTAGAGGTCTCGAAACGTGTAGATCCGTCGAAAACTCGAGTTGCGATTTTCGGCATGATTCCAATACTTTCCCTATACATTACCATGTATTGCAGGGAAAGTAAAAATGAATTAAATTTAATTTAAATAAATAGAACGTGAATATAAGTCTGCAGGGAAAGTCATGTGCTGCCCACATCAGATTTTTATAACTGGTATAGCAAAACTGTAAAAAATCTTATATATATCAAGAACGTCAAGCTCTGGAGTAATGGGGAAGGACTTATTCTTTTATACGTAGCATACGTAGTCTTGAGCATTCGTAGTCTTCTATTTTAGATTTTGACGTTTTTGCGGGCCATTTCACAAAAAATGGCAGATTCTTTTTCTCCGAATCGTACCAAAAATTCATTATCAACAGGGAATCCTATAAGTGACTTACAATTTTATAAAATTTGGTCAAGTAGATTTTGAGTTAGAGTGGATACATACGAGTCGTACATTGCACAGACAGTCAATAACACACACACACACACACACAGAGAGATATGATATCAAAAATGTTCGATTCGTGATCAGAGATGCTTGAAACGTGCTTTCCCGTCACAATACTTTCCTTACGCATTATGTATATAAGGAAAGTAAAAATAGGTTATTCTTATAGTAGATACTTATATTATTTCCAAGATATTGAATTTTCGTCAATTAGTCTACATTTTCATTGATTTAGCGTCATTTTTATCCATTTGACGAGATTTTTTGTTAATTTAATAACATATGAAAAAGTCACTAAGTTGACGACATTCCGCTAAATTCGTCGCCAAAATCTCGCCAAGCGTTATGGACGGAGAAATAAGTTATTCTTATAGCAGATAAATGACTATTGGTGTTCAAATATAAAAGTATTACTCAAAGTAACTTTTCTCATGAATGGAATGAGTTAGATCCAGGAGAATGATGTCCCCAAATTTACCGCATGAATATTACATATGAAAAGTAAACATGTTTCTCAACAGTTAATTTTTTTTATTTAATTTATGGAATTTTTTGATAAATTTATTTCAAAAATGTGCAATATCTCGAGAACGGTTCATGCTCGCCTTCTAAATTTTATATCAATCGTTTTCTAAGTAAAAATTACAGTAAGTAAAGTAAAAATTACAGTAAGTAAAGCATTTCTAAGTAAAAATTACAATAAGAAATGTCTATTTTCGTAACTTTATTAAAGGTTTGGATTTTTTAAAAATTTTTTCAAATTTCAGTCGAAAATTTAGGGGGGTTCTGAATATTCGATTGTATTTTAAAACAATAGGCTTCCAGTATTAACGTATTGTGATTTTTGTACCAAATTTCATTCGAATCGCTCCATTTGTTCGTGAGATATCGTCTCCACAGACTCACTAACACACACACACACACACACATAGACGTTACACTAAAAATAGTTTTCTTGTGTTCTAGAAGTCTCGAAGCGTGTAAAACCTTCGAAAACTCAAGTTTCGATTTTCAACACGATTCCAACACTTTTTCTATATAATGGATTCCAGGGAAAGTAAAAAACAGCAAACGATATTTCTGATATATTTTTGAGGTATACTAGCGCCACCTAATTGGAAAAAGTTCTACTATTTCAATATCGGTACATTATACTATTGCTTTCCCTGCAATACATGGAAATGTATAGGGGAAGTATTGGAATCGTGCGGAAAATTACATCTCGAGTTTTCAACGGATATACACGCTTTCGAACTGCTAGAACACGAAAAAACTATTTTTAGCGGGATGTCTGTGTGTCCTTGTGTCTGTCAGTGCAGATATTGTACCCACTGTGCCTTAAAAGCTAATTGACCGAACTTTATAAAATTTGGCATGTAAATCTTTTGTGTGTGACCTTGATGTTGATTAGATTTTGGTGCGATTCGGTATAAAATAACCTGCATTTTTTTTTTTTTTTGCGAAATGGTCGGCAAAATTTTCCTGTATCTATTCTAACTAAAAACTAATAGTCTAAATTTCACAAAATTTGGTAGATAAATAAATTTGTGTAGGTTAAGCCGGTGCTGATTAGATTTTGGTACGATTCGGAAAAAAATAGCCTGCCCTTTTTTTGCGAAATGGCCTGCAAAAATAGTTAAATTTAAAAATAAAAGACTACATATGCTCAAATATCTCAATTAAATGCTTATTTTATACGTATGTTTTGACCATGAATACAGTAAGACCGACCCCCTTACTCCAGGACTAGCCGTTTTTGAGGCATTTTAGTTTTTTCGCATTTCTGCTACGCCGGTTTCTAGAATAAGTCTACCAAATGAAATCGAAAGCTGAATTAAAAGTATTAAATTCAGTGCAATTTCAACTAATCATGCGTGGTATTTAGTGAAATTAAACTCACTTTAATAAATTATTAATGAAATACAGAGAGAATGGATTTGTGTCTGCAGGGAATATCATGTGCTACTCACATCATATTTTTTTTTAATTTGCTCTAGATCCCCCTTCAAACAGACTGCTATTTCTACTTTCCCTGCGATACATGGAAATGTATAGGAAGAGTATTGAAATCATGCCAAAAATCGCAATACGAGTTTTCTATGGATCTACACGTTTTGGGACATCTAGGATACGTAAAAACCATTCTTAGCGTGACGTCTTTGTGTGTGTCTGCTTGTGCAATGTATGTATCCATTCTAACTCAAAAACTTATGGACCAATTTTCATGAAATTTGGTAGGTAAGTCACTTGCGTATGAGCCTGGTACTGATTGGTTTTTGGTACGATACGGAATAAAAGAACCCGCCTTTTTTGAGACATGGCCCACAAAAATTGCCTTTATCTACACTGGTTGAAAAACTAATGGACCAAATTTCACAACATTTGATAGATAAGTCACGTGTTGGTTAGCCTGGTGCTGATTAGTTTTTGGTACGGTTCGGGAAAAAGGAATCTGCCTTTTCTGTGAATTGGTAAGCAAAAATCGCATGTATCTACTCCAGCTGATAAACAAATTGACCAAATTACACAAAATTTGGTAGATTAGTCACTTGTGTCTTAATGTGGTGATGGTTAGATTTTGGTACGATTCGGAAAAAATGAATCTGCCTTTTTCTTTTGCGAAATAGCTAGCAAATCTACAGTAACTGATCTAAAACAAAACACTATATGCTCAAGTGTATCAATTAAATGCTTGTTTTATACGTAATTTTTAACTACAAATGAAAAATCTGATGTGGGCAGCACATGACTTTCCTTATATAATGCAATGAATTTACTACTTTTACAGTAAAAAAATAAAAATAGGTTATTTTCATAGTAGATATTTACATTCTTTCCAAGATTTTGAATTTTTGTCAATGAGTCGTCATTTTCATTGAATTAGCGTCATTTTTATCCATTTGGCGAGTTTACCATTAATTTAGCAACATTTAAAAAAGTTGCCAAGTTGGCGTCATTCCACCAAATTCGTCGCCAAAATCTCGCCAAGCTTTATGGACGGAGAAGTTATGGACGGAGCTTTTTTCTTTAGGACAAACAAGAAGCGCAATCTTTCTTATTCAAGTACATTTGGTAACTCATTAATTCAAGTGAGTTGGCGAACCTACTTGAATAAGTGAGGTTGGAGTTCTGGTGTGTTTTGCAGAAGCAGGTTGTTTTCTGCTTTCGAAACCGATTAGCCAGTATATATTTGTGTTTATGATGTATTTACGAAGTTCTTATATTATTGAATTTTTATTACAGCAATTTTTGAGCTTTTTTTGATAATTTTTAGTTCACGCTATGAGATAATAATCTCCTTTCTGTATAATAAGGCTCCTAAATACACAGGCTGACGCAACCACCATTTTAACTCCAACCGGTCCCGCTGTTATCGTCTGTCTGTGTTATATCAATGACGCGCGCATGTTATATGACTGATATTGGATACGCAATTTAGCTGTGAAATAGGTGTTCCTAGTTTAAAAAATCTGATGTGGGCAACACATGACTTTCCTTATATAATGCAATGAATTCACTACTTTTACAGTTAAAAAAATGTTATTCTTATAATAGATACTTATATTCTTTCCAAGTTATTGAATTTTCTTCAATTAGTCGTCATTTTTATTGATTTAGCGTCATTTTTATACATTTGGAGAGATTTTTGTTAAGTTGGCAACAATTAAAAATCTTGCCAAGTTGGCGACATTCCGCCAAATTCGTCGCCAAAATTTCGCCAAGCGTTATGGACGGAGAAATAAGTTATTCTTATAGCAGATACATGACTATTGGCGTTCAAATACAAAAGTATTACAAAAAGTATCTTTTTCATGAATGGAACGAGATAGATCCACGAGAATGATGTCATCCAATTTATCGCATGGTATTACTGAAAAGTGAACATGTCTCTCAAGAGGAAATATTTTTTTTTATTTTATATGACTTTCTGATAATTTTTTTGAAAAATGTGCAATATCTCGAGAACGGTTCATGTTAGCGTTCTAAAATTTATGTCAATCGTTTTCTAATGAAAAATTACATAAGAAATGTCTATTTGCGTAACTTTATTAGAGGTTTTGATTTTTTGACGGTTTTTCAAAATTTCACTCGAAAATTTAGGGGGGTTCTGAACATTCGATTGCGTATAAAACAATAGGCTTCCTGTGTTTACGGATTGTAATTTTTGTACCAAATTTCGTTCGAATCGGTCCATTCGTTTGTCAGTTATCGTCTCCACAGTCTCACTGACACACACACACACACACATTCACACATGCATACACACTTTCACGCACACGCACACGCACACACACACACACACACACACACACACATACACACACACACACATACACACACACACACATACACACACACATACACACACATGCTTTCACATACAGACATACACACACACATACATCACTTCAAAAATGTTGGATTCGTGGTCAGGGATGCTTGAAACGTTCTCTCCTGTCGAAAATTCGAATTCGAATTTTCGACCTCGTCACAATACTTTCCTTATACATTATTGTATATAAGGAAAGTAATAATATTAACCCTATTGCTCTAAGGTGGACCATTTTTGAGATATATATATATATATTTTATTTTGAGAAATTGAAGACGTTTTCCATTGTAGTTAAAAAACTATTTAATGGAGTTTCTTAAAACATAGTAGTTAAGTCCCTTGATGGTCCTGAGGCTGATTACATTTTAATAAGATTCAGAAATGTATAACCAACTCTTTTATGCGAAATGGCCCGCAAAGATAGGATGAACATGAAATAAAGGCCAAAAATTGGCGAAATATATTAATTAAGAACTTTTTCTTCAGGTAAATTTTGACAACGAAGCGAATGAGATTGGCCGTTCCAGAGATATTTCAGTTTTTTAGAATTTTGAGGACCTAAAGTATTTAAAGGGAATTAAGTCTCTAAATGAAACGAAGATGTAATAAAAGGGCAAATTGGATATAACATCAAAAAAGTATCCATGTTATTTTCTGCAATTTAACTCAATTTAATGCATAATGAAATAAAAAGTGAAAAAATTAATTTGAATCTGCGGGGAAAGTTATATACTGCCCACATCAGATTTTTTTACTTAGCGAGTAAAATATAAATTGTGTTTCCTTATTGTTTAGAAAAAAAAAATAAAGTTGAAATTGTCTTTGCATTTAATTACATATTTAATGTTCAGGAAATGAAAATAGAGAAAATCCTCCAGTTCCATAATGAAATACTTTTAATATTGTTATTTGGTGCAACTTTGATTTAAATTAATGCTAAAACATATTGTTTTTTGCGCAATAAATATATAAATGTTAAAAATAAAAAGCTCAGATAGACACAAATTGTTCTTTATCCAACACATAATATGTTCAGTAAGGTAAGGTGACAGCCATGAGTATACACACTAGGTCTGTCTATAGTAAAGTGACCATGCCGAATCGAATACAAGTGATTGCAGCACTTTTAGAGGAGAATTTAAGAAGTTGGATAAACGAACGCTGTCACACAGCGAGATAGACAGAAAAAAAATCTGATGTGAGCAGCATATGACTTTCCATACAGACTCAATTTCCTGTTCTCTTTATTTCATTAATAATTCATTAAATTAAGTTTAATTCACGCATAATTAATTGAAATTACACTGAATTTACTCTTTTAATTAAGTTTTCGTTTTAATTTGGTAGCTGGACGTATTTTTATAACCGGTATAGCAAAACTGTAAAAAATCTTAAATATCTCAAGAACGGGTAGCTCTGGCGTAATGGGGTTGGTCTTATTCTTGTTATACGTAGCATACGTAGTCTTGAGGATACGTAGTCTTTTATTTTAGATTTTAGCGATTTTTGGGGGGCCATTTTGTTAAGAAAGGCAGGTTGTTCTTTTCTGAATTGTACTAGAATGTTATTAGAAACAGGGTAATCTACAATGTGACTTATCTACTAAATTTTGTGAAATTCGGTCAATTAATATTTTAGCTATATTAGATACATGCGATTTTTGCATGACATTTCGCAAAAAAAGCGGGTTCTTTTATTCGGAATTATACCAAAATCTATTAAACGCCAGGGTAACTCAAAAATAATTTAATTTTATGAAATTTGGTCCATTAGTTTTCGAGTTAGAGCGGATACATACATTGCACAGACAGACACACACGTAGACACACACACACAGAGGTCAAGCTAAAAATAGTTTTTCGTGTTCTAGAAGTTCCAAAACGTGTAGATCATAGCGAAAACTCGACATGTGATTTTCACCATGATTCCCAATACTTTCCCCATACATGCATTGCAGGAAAAGTTCTCATGATTTTAATTATGAAATTTTTAAGTAAACGGATATTAATATCTTATCTTTTTGAAAATTTTCCTATAATCGGATAAGCTTTAGTAGATTTGAAAACTGTATGAATTTATCACTATCTAAATTTCAAATTTTGGTCAAATTTTAAAGTTGCTCCGTCTTTTTTCGGAGTCTGATAAAATTGAAAATAAGTTTACTGAAAATGTACTGAAAATGTGAAACTTTTCAGATGAACAAATAACAATTCTATAAATGTACAAGTACTATACAAATATATATACTGTTCGGGACTTATATGTTGGGGCATTGTTGATTTTCAACGGATATTAAGCTAGTACCAAATATTATGATTTAAAAAGCTTTAAGCGTCTCTTACTAGCAATTAAAAAAATCTGATGTGGGCAACACATGACTTTTCATATATAATGCAATGAATTTACTATTTTTACAATAAAGTAAAATAGGTTTTTCTTATAGTAGCTATTTATATTCTTTCCAAAAAATTGAATTTTCTTCAATTAGTCGTCATTTTCACTGATTTAGTGTCATTTTTATCCATTTGGCGAGATTTCCGTTAATATGGCAACATTTAAAAAATTCGCCAAGTTGGCGACATTCCGCCAAATTCGGCGCCAAAACATCGCCAAGCGTTATGGATGGAGAAATAAGTTATTCTTATAGCAGATAAATAACTATTGGCGTTCAAATACAAAAGTATTACTCAAAGTAGCTTTTCTCATGAATGGAACGAGCTAGATCCACGAGAATGATGTCACCCAATTTATCGCATGATATCACATATGAAAAGTGAACATGTTTCTCAACAGTTAATATATTTTTTTTAATTTATAAGATTTTTTGATAAATTTATTTAAAAAATGTGCTATATCTCGAGAACAGTTCATGCTAGCGTTCTAAAGTTTATGTCAATCGTTTTCTAAGGAAAAATTACAATAGAAATGTCTATTTGCGTAACTTTATTAAAGGTTTTTATTTTTTGATGATTTTTTCAAAATTTCACTCGATAATTTAGGGGGGGGGGGGTTCTGAACATTCGATTACGTTTAAAAACAATAGGCTTCCAGTATTCACGGATCGTGAATTTTGTACCAAATTTCGTTTGAATCGGTCCATTTGTTCGTCAGGTATCTTCTCCACACACACACACAAACACACACACACACACACACACACATACTTTCACTCACACAAACATACTTTCACACACACACACACACACACATACACACACACACACATACACACACGCACACACACACATACACACACGCATACACACTCATACTTTTACTCACACACACACATACTTTTACACACACACACAAACATCACCTCAAAAATGTTTGATTCGTGATTAGGATTGCTTGAAACGTGCTCTCCCGTCGAAAACTCGAATTCGAATTTTCGACCCCGTCACAATACTTTCCTTATACATTATGTATATAAGGAAAGTAATAAGAGCATTTCCATATCTTACGGCAAAAGAGATTAATGGATGATTATGCATAATCACCAATCATCTTAGGAAGTTTGATAAATTTCACTAAATTCTTCATTTTTGCCGGCAATTTTACATAATTCCCAAATGAAGTTTGTAAATTTGATAAATATGGCATAATTTCTCACTTATTCAGGCGATTATGAATAATTCCCAAAAGAATTTGGTAAGTTTGATGCATATCGCTGAATATATTACTTTTAAAGCGATTTTCTCATAATTTCTAAAATGAAGTTCATAAATTTGATAAATATCATGAAATTTTCCACTTTTTGTTGTTTTATATATTTTTTTCACTGCTTATAATGTCAAATCCCACGCCTATGAAGCTTTTCAAATTTCTGCCTTCAATGGTTTGGAGGGTATAATTAATCCCTTAGTCAGGTAGTCTCACATAGCGATATGACGTAGAAAATCAAAAGAATGCAAGTTATAGAGAACATTTTAACGCGGCATAATTCTTGTAATAAATATTTTTGATGTGAGTAACATCTGTGTTGGGGTTTCTCTGGAGGAAAAACGGAGTGTTATGAAAATTGCAAAGACTTAATGTAAATGTAATGTAAATCTAATGTCAATAATTTTTCTCGTTTTGTCGGAAATAACGTCCAGATTATAAAAATATAAAAATATTTTTAATGTTATAATGTTTTGAATTTTGCTTAAAAAAACTTTAAAATGTAGCTCTCCGAGAAAGTGTATTTTTTTCATTTTCCTAACTTCACTCGAAACATATAGTAAACTAAAAATTGCGTAAATAGTAAATGATAAAAATGTGTACTACAATATTTAGTATTAAAATCATTATATTTATTATTTAAAAAAACTCTTATAGTTTTAGAGTAATCGTCTTATCCAGTTGAAGAAGTGTGATAATGTCACGTTTTCCAAGTTTGTAATGCTTATATATTCTACTTCAATTATAAAATCTAAAATTGATAGTTATAAAATTTGAAAGTGATAGTTATATAAAATATAAAAGTGATAGTTATAAACAATAAGCAAGAATTTGTAGATCTTTGAAAGCCTTATAAATATATATTATCAGATTTTATATCGAGTTTTTTTATTTCATTATTACGAAAGTTTTGTTTCATTTTACAAAATGTTGTTCACCGAAAACCATTTCGACTCCATCAGATTGGAGTCGATATTTGGTTGGCCGGATGATAATAAGATGTATTTTATATTTATTTCTACAAAAATTAATTTCTTAATTCTATATATTTTATTCAGTCATTTCACTTTCCGCAGTAACGTTTTAACCCTGCAGATTTCGCCATTCTTCCTTCTATACCAGCGGATCTTGGATTGGATATTTTAATAGACTAACTTTTTTCAATGCCTTGAATAGTACAACTTAATGTAATAAGGAAATTAGACAAAGTTACAGAAAGTTTCAAATAGGGAAAATTTAATTTATCCCCACTTCGTATATAAGTGTATAGGAAACATCTATAGCGCTACATAATGATCCAATTTTCGGGGACTGGGCCCTCTTTTATAGCGGTGTACATGGGGTTAATTCTTTTCGTGTTAGAGAAAGGGGAAGAAGTCAACTAAAAAGTTGCAAAAGTAGTATTAAGAAGATGGAAAATAACTCTCAAAATCGCGTTTGTAAAAGAGACAAATTTATGAATCTGCAGGTTACAGTGTAAATGTAGAGATACTGGAAAAGACGCGGATACATCTTACTACACATATATAAGCATGTTGTTGTTGTTGTTGTTGTTGAGACCCATACCGTCCGACCTACCAGAAATGTGTAAGGTAACTGTTTGGACGGCTGGGAAGAGCCACCCAATTTAGACCGGAACCCAGTGGGGGAGGCATCAATAGGGACCGTACCCTCCTCCCCCTAAAAAAATGTTTAGAAAACTGAACTTCAGATTCAAGAGGAGAATCATAGACGAGACTCTTGAGATACCCCCACAAAAAAAAGTCAAGACACGACAGGTCAGGCGATCGTGGGGGCCAAGCTATGGGACCCCCTCGCCCAGTCCATTGGCCCAGAAATGTGACGTCCAGATAGTTCCTTACCTCTTGTCCAATTACGAAAATTTGCATAAGGGTTCTTCTCCTTCCCCAGATGAAATTTACAATCGTGGTTTTCTTCTTCAATCCGAAAATAACAACCAGAATGACGCTTTTAAATTTGCGGAGCTGCCTCTTTCCAACGAGTAATCGCCCTGTAACGCCTTTACGTTTCATTTTCGACCCGGTAAACCATGACGAAAGATGCTTGGTGTAGTGTATACTACCATCTCGTAAAGTTTGGCCCATCTTTTTTTAATCACCCTGTATATATCCTAAAATTGCATGCTTTTTCCAACTTTTACCATTTAATATATTTCTAAATGTATAGTGAGATTAAAAAAAATAATATATTTCTAAAAGTATTGCAAATTTAAAAAAAAAAAAAAAATTTGATCAATTATAAATTTGTTTTATTTTAAACATATCGACGATATGTTTAACGATATGTTTTACGATGTGTTTAACATAACGATATGATATCGTTATGTTTTCCTTAGAAATTGTGTCTCTCCCCCCTTCCCCCCAAAATTTTTTTCCTGCTAGGAACGAACTTTGAAACACTGTACAACTTTGTACTTGATTTCTCCGCTATCTTTAATAGGCATTGAGGTAGATCCCCCATACCCCACTAAAACGGGGGTCAGTCCCCTAAAGCTGCCCCATCGTGTAGCGCTAATGGGGTTTTGCATATACCTGCATATGCCTTGTATATATCTCTTTGCAAAGCCTGTGACCTTCAGGAGGTAATGGACAGGGCTTACCTTCTCCACTGCTCGGCTTTGCCCACGACATCTGAGTGGGAACGATACTGGAAAGCAAGAGACCGTATGAGTTGTCTGTAGACATTCTTCTGTGGCTGCAATCTTTTTCTCATTTCTGTTCATGTTGTACTTTTTGTTAGCTTCAGTTGTCTTTTGTGCCCGCCATTATAAATAAAAAAAATCTGATGTGGGCAACACATGACTTTCCTTATATAATGTAATGAATTTACCACTTTTACAGTAAAATAAATAGGTTTTTCTTATAGTAGATACTAATATTCCTTCCAAGATATTGAATTTTCGACAATTAGTCGTCATTTCATTGATTTAGCGTCATTTTTATCCGTTTGGCGAGATTTTCGTTAATTTGGCAACATTTCAAAAAGTCGCCAAGTTGGCGACATTCCGCCAAATTCTTCGCCAAAATCTGGCCAAGTATAATGGATAAAGAAATAAGTTATTCTTACAGCAGATAAATGACTATTGGCGTTCAAATACAAAAGTATTACAAAAAGTATCTTTTTCATGAATGGAACGAGCTAGATCCACGAGAATGAATTCATCCAATTTATCGCATGGTATTATTGAAAAGCGAACATGTCTCTCAAGAGGAAATATTTTTTTTTTATTTTATATGACTTTCTGATAATTTTTTTGAAAAATGTGCAATATCTCGAGAATGGTTCATGTTAGCGTTCTAAAATTTATGTCAATCGTTTTCTAATGAAAAATTACATAAGAAATGTCTATTTGTGTAACTTTATTAGTGGTTTTGATTTTTTGACTATTTTTTCAAAATTTCATTCGAAAATTTAGGGGTGTTCTTAGCATTCGATTGCGTATAAAAGCAATAGGCTTCCAGTGTTTACGGATTGTGATTTTTGTACCAAATTTGGTTCGAATCGGTCCATTCGTTCGTCAGTTATCGTCTCCACAGACTCACTGACACACACACACACACACACACACAGACATCACTTCAAAAATGTTTGATTCGTGATCAGGGATGCTTGAAACGTGCTCTCCCGTCGAAAACTCGATTTCGAATTTTCGACCCCGTCGCAATACTTTCCTTATACATTATGTATATAAGGAAAGTAAAAATATACCTGAATAAATATACGAGAACCCTAAATATTTGAGTTCTTGTCCTGGTCCATTATTTTCTTCGATGCCCTGTATAACGTTTCTACCTCACCGCCAACACGGTTAAAAATATACCAAATTGAGAAAAATTTGAAAAATCTGTATGGTGGGTCTAAATGATCACTATTATAGCTTGTAATCCTTCATTTTAAAAAGCTTGAAAAATATTTTGATTGATACCGTGAAAATGTACTTCCTAGCCCCCCCCCCCTTGCAAATGTATTTGCCCCATCCCCCGAGGGGATTAATGATGTTAAGAACAAAAAAAAAATGTATCGCGGCTATTTTTCACTAAAATGATTGAAACTGCTAACTTTCGTGATCATTGAGCGATGAATAAACCCTTTTGTGCATAATTATGTGAAATGTTGTCCTATACTGCCATGTTAAGAAAATATAAAATTTCGAAGTTTTCTCTCGAATTGAAAAGAAAAAAAATTCTACCTTGTTCTAGATTTTTCATTAATAAAGCCAGATAAAAACTTTCGTGAAAATCTATTAATACTTGTTGCCACTATATTGTACACAAGAATCGACCACAGACAGACGACAGGCAGATAGACGAACATCACTCTTAAAGGAGTTAAAACGTATTCTAGAGGTCTTAAAACATGTACTTCTTAGGTAAGAAGGTCTTAAAACATATATTGCCATCAAAATATCGAAATAGAAAATTTTCGTGAAAGCGATATTTTCTCGAACAGTTCTATAGAATATGTAAAGAACCTTGCTGCTCCAACAGGGCATCGAACCCTAGATCTCCGAGCTGGCCAGCCGACACTCTACCGTTGAGCTATTGGGTCGAAATTGCAATCTCTTACTGTCGAACTGGACTCTGCATTCTCCACCTTTTAATGTCAGATTGGGGGGCAACTGACAATCTGACTGGTCACCTTCTGCTATTTTAATCTCAGGTGGTCCTCCTGCTACTACAACTTTTATCGTCCTAATTTGAAATCGGCGCTCAATTTTCCAGAGTTCACTGAATCGGTACTAGTCGTACTAGGGTCACTTTCCGACCTCCGACATCTTTGCACTAACCTACAGGGTTGATTTGTTCGGACGCCATTGTAAAGAACCTTGCTGCCCTAACCGGGAATCGAACCCTGGATCTCCGAATTGACCAGCCGATGCTCTACTGTTGAGCTATTTGGACGAAAATGCAAGATTTTATTATTGAAGAAGTCTCTGAAAATATAGTATACTATATCCCATAGTGTGCGAAAGTAGTTATACCAAAATGTGTTTTCTCATGAGTTAAACTTTGCGTTATTATCTGGAATAGCTGATTGCAATGTAAAATTCATCATTATTGTCATGTCATAAAATATACAAAGTAAGAATAAAAACACCCAATACTTCATCGAATACAATTTATTTATTATATATCATAACACAGACAACATTACAGAAAAATATCTGTGGTTATATGTAATAATATAATGTTATAGTTATCTCTGTATCAATGAACATTTCTAAAGTACCCTTGCATCTATATGGATCATTCTTGTAGAAACTGCTAGTATTCTAACTCAAATTGTATATATATTTTTCATACTAACATTTCAAAATATATCTATTTTATTTTAGGTTTAGATCCTATATAAATACCATTAGGAATAAATATCTACTTTTTAAAATTAATAGTATAGTCATTGATTCTGCAGTATTAGAATCAAAAGTATAGACAAACAATATATAAATGAATTTTAGTATTTTCACTTTCTACTTCGGAAATAACACGAATCTATTTTTTCAGTATAAAAAATAAGATAGAAATTATTTTTCTTTTAACTACATTTTACAAATGGCAGCGTTCAAATCTATCAGAAACATTTATTTAGCTTTTCAAACAATGAACACTTTATATTCTAATAACATTTTTATAACAAAATGTTCATAAATTTTGAGAAAAAAAAAATCACATTTAAAAAAGTCAGTTTCATCTGCTAATATAAAACATGCTATTACATATGAGATTATGAGAAAAAGTTAAATACTAAGAATTTATTATCAACAACAACAATCCTGTGTTGCATGTAATGCTATTATTCAAGATATTCTATGCGGACTGCTTGAAATATTCGTTTTTTATATGTACTAACTACAAGCAATTTTTTATTTAACACGATCGCGAAGTTTTGCGCGTCGCGGGTCGGCAATAAATCGATTATTATCTAAATCGATTTTTAATAATTTTATCAAATTAATTTAGAACAAATTAATGTTCTGCGGCTCTCTTAAAGTCGTTATAGTGGTCATTTTTTCATCTAAATGATGGGGGATTTTTCCATCACCGAATCGTCTGTCTAATAGAATGTTTGCAATGTTTAAATGCATAATTTTTCATAATAGAAAACTGATAAAAATATAACTTAAGTCATTAGTTCTTCAATTAAATTTTATTATTTTTCTATTATCGAGAATCGTCTGTCTGAGAGAATATTTGTAATTATTTTAAATATAAAGCATTTCATAATAAAATCTGATAAAAATTTAACTTAAGTCTTCCGATTTTCATCTAAAGTTTTCTTTCGTTCACCAAATTGTCTGCCTAAGAGCTTTTGAAATTATTTCTGATTGCAAAGTATTTCAAAAGGAATAACTGATAAAAGTTAATTTTTAAATAAGAGTCTTCACTTTTTTGTTCAAAGCCTGCTTTTAAAATAAGAAAAAAATGGCGAAACTATTTATGTTTGAATCGTCTAGGAAGGAAAATGTTTGAAATTACTCTTTTAATTAAAAAATAATTCAAATCAATAACTAGTTAATGTTCCATTTAAAGTAATTTCAGGTTTTAGTTTTTCATTTAAAGACTGCTAATTTTTTGAATCAGAGTTTTTTTTTGTCTAACCAGGGAAATATTTGAAATTGGTTTTAAATGCAAAACAATTTAAAATAAATGAATAATAAAATTTTCATTTAATGAAATTTAATTCTTCGATTTTCTTCTAAAGTTTGTTCTTTTAAGATCTCCAAAGTAGAACACAGAATATGTAGAACAGTTTTTTGAAATTACATGTACTAACGTATTTTTGAAATTATATGTACTAATATGTATTGATTATATAAATAATTTAAAAACATTTGTTCAAATGCCCCACTCTTTTTTTGCTTCTTTAAAATTTATCCCAAATTCATATTTTGGAAAGATTAATAAAGAAATGCATATATAATTTTAGTTACAGCATATAAAAGTTGAAAGTATAACCTGCAAAATTATATTTATAAAATATAATTATATTTTGAAAAAAGATATTGTGTAAATAGTGAGGACAGTGATTCCCAACCTGTATTCACTACAATAACCCATGCCAGTCAATTTTTCTCAACTGTATCCTTACTTCTGTACCGCTTTAAAACGGATTTAATTTAAACACCGCATCGAATTTAAATGTTAAACAAATATACAAATTTGAGAGACATTGTATCGAAAAAAAAATGTTTAACTAGCTACTAAAAATTTCCTATATCTTCACGTATTGATTAAAATGTTACAAATTGGGCTGCATGTAATGAGAATATGGTGATAAAAGTCTGTATTATTAATTCCAAAATACAAATTTAGTTTCTCCAAAATATTTGAATTTAGTATACAGTTTATAATTTTGATATTAAAATGTCTTAGCTTTTAAATAGTGTTCACTGTCCGTTATATCTGAAATTTTTATGTGTAAACATCAACTACCCTTGGACTTACCAAGGTTGGGAACCATAGCATAGGATGTTGCTTGAGAATTTGTTGTTATACTGGCATGGAAGTAGAAGTTGAAGTTTAATATTTCCATACGCTAACAAGAAAATAGGTTTTATTAACTGTATAATAAATAGCATTTAAAATATCAAGATTAGGTCTATAGAAAAGCTAAAAATCTATTTGAATACATGCTTTAGCACTAATAATGCAAAACAAAAAATAGCTATAGTTAATCAGAAAATATAGTTACTGCTGCAAATATTGTGAACAGGATATTAAGATGTGTTTAATAACTGAATGAATAAATGGCATAGGAAAACAATATAATTCATTCAAACTAGATATATACCAGCATTTTTAGTCCTTTATCATGCAGTAAGTGATGACATAAAGAATCTAACAAAGTCCATTAACTAAACTGAAAGCAACAAAGTATAAAATATTGGAAGCAATATACATACAGAATAAAACATCCTTAAAGTAAAGAAACCTTGAAATAGATTCCAAATATTTCAATATAGTTTAAATACAGATTAAAGTTATTCTAAATTGCAAAATCTTAACTATTTTTTATTGACAAAAATAAATGCACTGGATATTTGAATCAACAATACAAATGTGCTTGATCAGTGTATAAATGCATTGCATGAATACAAACGAATTATCTTCAAAATTATCGAATATATAGATTAAAGGCTTTTCTTCTGTATAGGGTGAACAATTAAACAATCACAACGGTCACTATACTGATATCGAACCATAATTCCCAACATACATATGTAACCGAATAATACACGAAGGGCCTTGGATCCAGCATTTGGGACATGCGCAGTTAGTATGTGCAGTAAGTATGCGCATTGCTCATATCCGATATTGTCTAATATGAATAATGAGTATTTTCAGAACCATATTTGGCGTAATCTAAATGTAAAAGAAAACGCTTTTAATTATAAATACCGGAATATTTAATATTTTAAATTCTAAAGTATAAAAACAATTTAAATTCTAAAATTAAAATCAATTTAAATTCTAAAATTGAAAAACAAATTAAAATATGTTCAATATAACAGCAAAGAATGCATTTAAAAATATAAATGATTGAACTATTTACTATTATTCAGTTTACTCAAATATAAATAAACATATTTAAAAATTAATAATGCTATTTAAATTGCATGAAAGTTCGAAACTAACTATTTAAAGTTTCCTAAAAGTATGTTCTATATAACATCAAAGAATGCATCTAAAAATATAAATGATTGCACTATTTACTATTATTCAGTTTACTCAAATATAAATAATCATATTTAAAAAGTAATATTACTAGTTAAATTACATGAAAGTTCCAAACTAACTACTTACATTTTCCTAAAAGTAAATATAAACGTTCTAAAATTCAAATCATTTGAATGTAAAAGACAAACAAACAATTTGAATATTAACATTATGGGAAAATAAATGAAATCAATAGTAAGGTTAAATTATTCAAAGTTAAAAACATTGATAAAAGTAAGTAGTTAGAGTAATACGGTTAAAAGTAAGCAAAACTATTTTAACATTGATTTTAATTAGTCAGTGTGTGACGTCACGTAAAGACTCTATGCGCATGCTCCATATGTTGAATCCAAAGCGGTTCGTAAAAACACTTTAACAGAAATTAATTCAAAACCATAAAACTGTCAGACGACCACGAAAATGACAGAATATATCAATAGTTCAGTTCACTCGTAATCGGACAGTGGGCCGAACAAGTATGATCCGGGCACATTGGAGTCTGGACAGCCAATGAATTGCGCGTAAAGCTCCTGGTACCGGTCCTGGGAAATTCCTCCAGCCTCTTTATCTGCATCCTGTAATCACAAGTTAGGAAGAATATTTAATTTTTCACACTGTTTTCATAACGTTAACTAGAAAAAAAAATCTGATGTGGGTAACACATGACTTTATATAATGCAATAAATTTACTGCTTTTAGAGTTAAAAAAATGTTATTCTTATAGTAGATACTTATATTCTTTCCAAAATATTGAATTTTCTTCACTTAGTAGTCATTTTCATTGATTTAGCGGTATTTTTATCCATTTGGCGAGATTTTTGTTAATTTGGCAGCAATTAAAAATGTCGCCAAGTTGACGACATTCCACCAAATTCGTCGCCAAAATCTCACCAAGCGTTATGGACGGAGAAATAAGTTATTCTTACAGCAGATAAATGACTATTGGCGTTCAAATACAAGAGTATTACTCAAAGTATCTTTTTTCATGAATGGAACGAGCTAGATCCACGAGAATGATATCACCCAATTTATCGTATGGTATTACATATGAAAAGTGAACATGTTTCTCAATAGGAAATATTTTATTTTTATTTTACGACTTTTTGATAATTTTTCTGATAAATGTGCAATATCTGGAGGATGGTTCATGTTAGCATTCTAAAATTTATGCCAATCGTTTTCTAATGAAAAATTCAATAAGAAATGTCTATTTGCGTAACTTTATTAGCGGTTTTGATTTTTTGACGATTTTTTCAAAATTTTACTCGAAAATTTGGGGGAGTTCTGAACATTCGATTGCGTATAAAAACAATAGGCTTCCAGTGTTTACGGATTGTGATTTTTGTACCGAATTTCGTTCGAATTGGTCCATTCGTTCGTCAGTTATCGTCTCCACAGACTCACTGACAAACACACACACACACACACACACACACACACACACACACGCACACACGCACACACACACAGACATCACCTCAAAAATGTTTAATTCGTGCTCAGGGATGCTTGAAACGTGCTCTCCCGTCGAAAACTCGAATTCGAATTTTCGACCCCGTCACAATATTTTCCTTATACATTATGTATATAAGGAAAGTAATATACTCGGCTTTGCCCGGGATTTAAATCAGGTACTCAGTGACTTCATTCATTAATTTGTACTCTCTCATATTTCAGAATATAGTATAGAGAAAGTATTGTTTTCACAAAAATTTTCGATTTCGAGTTTTTGATGTCAATATATATTTTAGTATCTTCGGCAGACGTTTTGACTATTAGAGTGATGTCTGTGTGTGATAGCTGCTATAAATATCAATGGATTTTCACGAACATTTATATTCGGCTTTGTCATCAAAACAATCTAGAACTAGATGGAATTTTTTGAAATTCGAACAAAAACTTTGAAATTTATTCAAAATTTCGTCTGTAAAAAGCTGACTACATGTCTGTTCTCGATTTCTCATTTTGATATCTTTTTTTTATTCAGGTGCCATCCATCTTCTTCACACCACCCCTACATGATGTCATATATATATACATGATATATATATATATAAAAAATATATATATATATATAACATATATATATATTATATATATATATATTTTTATATATATAATATATATATATATTATATATATATATATATATATATATATATATATATATATATATATTATATATATATATATATATATATATATATATATATATATATATATATATATATATATATATATATATAATATTTCTACGTCGGGCCATTTACATTATTTCTGTAATACATGTTACAGTTGTGTAAACAGAAACGTAGAATCAGCATTAATGAAACATATATGGCACTTGATAACGTACATGGTTTCAGAAATGCTTTTCATATTCATTTTATTCATTTTATATTCAATAGATTCCATTTATTCAATATCCAAACTTCTTGCATAGCTCATCGTGCTACACTAGGCTTCTGATTTCGCATTTTTTACCTTTACCTTCAGTTTACAAGCAATTTTCTTTATTATTTCTCGGGTATATATATTACAAGTAATCATAAAAATCTTCTATTATATATATATATATATATATATATATATATATTACATTGTTACGAAACTCAGTACACTTTTAACAGTTATATCATGTACAGAGTCATTGATGTTCTAATTATTTTGTTGTTGTTACTTCTTCCCCCGTGGTGAAGGAGCGCCTATTCACCATGTCCACTAGACCCCTGATCCCATGGCGAAGGGGAGAAATTTGTAGCTTCACTTTTTTATTGAGGCTCCTCAAGGGCGGAAGTCTGACTTTGCCTCGACAACACAACATCCATGCCCGCTGGCGGGATTCGAACCCACAACCCGGCAATCCAGCGATGAGAAGGAAATGCGTGCCCCTGACCGCTCGACCATCGGATCGGCGCCATCGGATTCTAATTATTATTAAAATTACTAATGATGCAACAATGCTAGACTTTCAATTTTATCTTCCTAATCTACAACTAATGGACAATGTTTATTCATCACATTGGATCAATTACCTAGAAGTTAGTTTAAAAATTCAAAATGAAGATAAATTAAAAATTAAAATATATGACAAAACTGAATCATATGATTTCAAAGTAAACAAACTTCAACATTATACATTCAATCTTTCAAAAGCAGTATTTAAAAATCTGATGTGGGCAGCACATGGCATCCCTGCTGACTCAAATCACATTTTCTTTATTTCTTTAATTCATTAGATTGAGTTTAATTGCACCAAATAGCACTAAATTTGCATTTTTAATTCAATTTTTGTTTTTATTTCGTATTTATTTTACGATAGTGGCGTAACAAAAATGCAAGAAATCTCAAATATCTGGAGGACAGTTAGTCCAAACGTATAATGGAGTGTGTTATATTTTTTTTTCTCATCAAAAATTGCGTATAAAACAAGAATTTAATTGATACATTTCAGCATACGTAGTCTTTTTTTTTTTTTAGATTTTGGCGATTTTTGTAGGCCATTTCGTAAAAAAAGGCAGATTTTTCTCTTCGAATCGTACCAAAATCTAATCAGCTCCAGAGCATCCTACAAGTAACTTATCTATCAAATTTTGTGAAATTTGGTCAATTAGTATTTTAGCTAGAGTGGATATATGGAATTTTTTACTGGCCATATCGCAAAAATAGACGGGTTCTGTTTTTACGAATCCTACCAAGAACTAATTAGCACCAGGGTCTCACTCAAGTGACTTACATACCAAATTTTATGAAATTCGATCCATTAGTTTTTTAGTTAGAGTGGATACATACATTGCAGAGACAGACAGACACACACACAGACGTCACGCTAAAAATAATTTTTTCGTATTCTAGAAGTCTCGAAACGTGTAGATCCGTCGAAAACTCGAATTGTGATTTTCGGCATGATTCCAATACATTCCCTATACATTACTATATATTGCAGGGAAAGTAAAAATGTCATTAATAATCAGTTATTAAGAATAAAAAAGTTAAGTACACCATGTTACTGCAAAGAACATATTATTAAATTACTAAACACCACCATCCAAGATAAATACCAGCCAACCCTTATTTTTTCCTTTATTAAAACACAATTCAAATTTAAATTCAAAACCATGCTCTAATTACAGCAACATATTAACATTTCAATATCAATCACTACTGCATAGTCAAAAATGTTAATCAAATTCTCATCAAAGTGACCATTAAGAATACAAAAAAATTTACAAATATAAATTCAATATCAGAATAATTATCAGTTATTTGATTAATAATAAATAAATAATAAATAAATAATAAAATTTATAATCTCCATATTTCATTTCCAACAGTTACACAGTCTCTATAACCCTAAATATAAACTGTTTTGAGTTAACTCAAAGTAAAGTTAGTCTCTATTACACTCCAATGTATCCAGGATATGTGGTAACTCAATTTATGTTTTTTTATTCTTATTCTTTTTCATCTTTTAAACTTTACATTGTATTCTTATAAAAATTAATTTTATCAGGCCTTAAGTTGGTTTATTTGATTATTTTGTTTGATTATTTTTATTTTTATATCTGATCCATTTTTTACATTCTTCTATGTCGGGCCATGTGCGTTTTTTCTGTAATACAATTTACAGTTACGCACACAGAAACATAGAATTTCAGCATTACCGAACCAGGTATGGCTCTTGATAACGTACATGGTTTCAACATTTGCTTTTCACCTTTTTCAATTATGTTCATTTTCATATATAAAATGTTTTTTGGAGCTAGAAAGGCCTAGTTCCATGTGCAAATTTTCTGTTTGAAACTTTTCATCCTATACACCAGTGGTTCCCAAACTTTCTAGTCTGCGGACCCCCTCAGAGAAAAAAAAAATTCGCGGACCCCTTAAAACCATATTGCAAGGGGAGAGGCGGGAGACGTTCGCTATGCCCCCCCCCCTCTATTCAAAGCTGACGTCATCCGGTCTAGAATTAATATCGAAGTAGTATTAATAGTATTAATGCTCGAAGTTACAAGTGCTTTGACGTCCGAGCTACATCAAAGTATCGTCACCGGTAATCATGGCATTGTGCCAAAACGAAACCTACTCTCAAACAATTTAATTCTGTTTGAAGATATAACCTATCAATTTGAAATTAATTTCATGGATGTATTTAATTCAAAGTTGTTTTAAAAAAAAGTCAATTATTATTTTATTTAACAAAATAAAATTAAAAAAAAAGTGGAGAAAAATAATGAATTTTATTTTTTTTTAAAACTAACTATTGATTAGTTAAATATTGCGTGTTGTTCGCGGACCCCCTAAAACCTCGTCGCGGACCCCCAGGGGTCCGGGGACCCCAGTTTGGGAACCACTGCTATACACTATTCATGCATTTACACCATGTATGTTTATGCAGGGAACAAGGGGATTAGTACCTTAAGTACCTGTATTACCACTTAAAATAAATTTTAATCTTAAGCCGTAGTTAAGGGATTATATTCACCAATTTATCACCACATGTAATTTTTTTTCAATTGTTTACCTTATATATGGAACAGGGAAAGAGGGGGTATTTCATGCATATTTAGTACCTGTTTTATCTATAACGTTCTATTTATAATATTCTCAAGCTTGTCGTAGAGTCAATTTTGATTTCAAATTTTCACTTCAGACCATTTTCAATAGATGATCAATTTTTGGTTTTTAAAATACAAGTAAATAAAATTCTTAAAAGATATATATATAAATACGCAAACACACACATATATATATGTATTATTAATAATCAGTTAATACGAATCAACCAGTTAAGTACACCATGTTACTATGAAGAAAATATTCCAAAATTAATATAACCACCACCATCAAAAATAACTACATGCCAAATCTTATTTTTTTTTTTCATAAAAATCCATTCCAAATTTAAATTCAACACCATACTCAACTTACAGCAACTTATTAAAAGGTCGGTCTCAACAACTTTTGAATATTCAAAAATAAAAATAAAATTTTCATCAAAGTGACCAATAAGTATAAAAGCACCATCTAAAAGTATAACTTCAATTTTGGAATTGAGTTATCAATTATTACATTATTTAATAAATATTATTTCATATTTATTTTGGAACATCGATGATAAAGATTTTTCTATTCATCATGTTTCATTTCACCAAGTTACAATCTTAGACTATAACCTTAACTGCAATCATTTTTAAGGAGGCTCACAGCAACATGCATTTTTACCATCGAATGTTTCAAGAGGCAATGGTAACACTTTTTATCTTATTTTATTCTTTTTCAAATTGAAAATTTTTAGATGTAATTGTATTATCATACAATGTCATATAGCTGGCTTATTTATTTTGGTTTTATTTTTATTGATTATTGTTAATTTTGATCCAATTTCTACATTCTTCTACGTCGGGTCATGTGCATAATTTCTGTAATAAATTTTACAGTTATGCACACAGAAACGTAGAATTTCAGAATCACCGATCCAGGTATGCCCCTTGAGAACTTACATGGTTTCGGAAATACTTTTCACTTTTATCATATTATATATCTTTTTCATGTGTCATACTTTCACAATTTTGGGGTGCCAGGAAAGACCTAACTCCATTTATTGATTTATTAGTTTGAATCTATTCAACTCTTACACATTCATGGACTTACCATGTATGTTAATGCAGGGTATAAGGGGTTTCGTACCTGTATTACGTATATGATTAATTAAAGATTTAAATATTAATTTCATTATTGGGTATAGTTACAAGCTTATATTTTATCCAGGCTTAATCAACATGAGATCCCGATTTCAAATGGTTATCTTATATATGAACAGGGAACGAGGGGCATTTAATACATATTTAGTACATGTTTTTATATTCTCTGAATTTATTCTCAAGCCTACAGTAGGATCTATTTTATTTTATTTTTATTTTTACATGTGCTCATCATACCACTTTCAATAAAGGATAAGTCACAGGTAATTAAAAATTCTTACAATATATATATATATAAATAAAAAATGAAAGATTTTAATCGTAAATTATGCATAAACTACTGTATGAACAAAAAAACCCATCTCTAGCATATCTGTTACAAATGAGTAACCATAGACCAAGACAAAGGATAAAAATAGAAGGTAACATATCACTACAATGGAATAGGGGGATGAGAAGAATATTAGGATACAAAATTCACAATTAAAAGTATATAAATATGAATAAAAATAAAAAGAAAACACGGCAAAAATGAGAAAAGGCAATAATAATTAGCTCAAGATGAAAGATTAAGACATAGAGAACAATCAATTGAAACTACATAAAAAATGGCGGTTAGTTCGAAATTGCATTCTCATCAGGACATATATACTCGTATATATATATATATATATATATATATATATATATATATATATATATATATATATATATATATATATATATATATATATATATATATATATATATATATATATACATACATATATGAGCCAACGGCTCTACCGTGCTGAAAACACCGGTACTTGTTAGATCACCGAAGTTAAGCAGTATCGGGCACGGTTAGTACTTGGGTGGGTGACCACGACGTGGTGGCCGAACGGTCAAGGCGAGCGTTTCCAGCAATTGATCGGCTGCCATGTTGTGGGTTCGAGTCCCACGTAAGACATGGATGTTTGTGTTGTTGGACGCAATGTGTTCCCACCGCCACTGGTGCGCTGGGGCAACGTCTTTGACGGCTAAGAGGTTCACTGTTCTGGCCGATGTATAGGTGAAGATGAAAGAGTCAGTACCTGGCCATTGGAAATATATATATATATATATATATATATATATATATATATATATATATATATATATATATATATATATATATATATATATATATATATTGTAGTTTCAATTGATTGTTCCCAATGTCTTAATCTTTTTTCTTGAGCTAATTATTATTGCCTTTTCTCATTTTCCCCGTATTTTCTTCTTCATTTTTATATATATATTTATATATATCTTTTTAATTGTGATTTCTGTATACTTATATTCTTCTCATCCCCCTTTCCATTGTAGTGATAAGTTACCTTCTATTTTTATCCTTAGTCTTGGTCTATTGTTACTTATTTGTAAAAGATATGCTAGAGATGGGTTTTTTTGTACATACCGTAGTTTATACATAGTTTTTGATTAAAATCTTTCTATTTATATATATATATATATATATATATATATATATATATATATATATTAGTAATTGTAGATTATATATTGCTGGATGATTGGATATTTGCTTTTTATTCTCCCCTTGCTTAATGGATCTCTATTTTTTTACATCTTTATACATAGGTATCTTATATTTTAAGATATGATTATATGAGTTATAATTTATCTCTAATCTATATATATATATCTAATATATATATATATATATATATATATATGCAAGGATCTTTACCTTGATTAAATGATCAGATTAAACGTATGCAAAGGCTCTAGTCTAACTCATAAGCTTGTGCCTAGCCGATAAGCTGGGTCGGTTCACTTTTCTCTTAGAAGGCTTCGGGTCAGTCAGTTTTAACTAGTGCTAAGTTTGCAAAATAGGGCGCTTTTACTGTGAATATTGTAAATGTTTTTAGTCAAACGTGCCATGTAACCAGAACTGCCGTAGTCTGAAAGTCTATCGTATTTGAAATATTTCTTGAATTGGAACAACAGATCTGCGGCCAATCATTGCAGAATCATTTAGTCGTGTAATCGTCTTGGAACAAACTGTGTACATGGATATATTTAAGCACTTATAAGTAATATAGACAAATCATGCAGATCAGATGTCTGCATGGGTTCCAGTCTGGTCCAGGAGTCAAGTTAAATCAACATTTCTGTTAGAAAGCTTTGGATCCGACCAGTGATTTAATTCTGCGCCGAGGGGCGGTGGGTGTTCCTATTTTGACAAGCTATAAATGAACATAAAAAATAAAGAAAGGCTTTTAATTAAGTTATGTAGTATTCTTATCTATATACTCACATTGAGTAATTTGTTGAAGCAGTCATCTATTTCTTGGATATCCTGAAACGCGCTGCGGTTCACGCAGTCCATCCGGAATTCTTCCAAGGTGACAAGGCCATCTCCTACAACGAAATGATGAAACATTTTATAATAATTCATTTCATAATAACATTATATATATATTGCACCAGTCTTCCTTGAATAGTATCATATTTATGGCGAATATTTGCCATTTCATTTGGCAATCGAAGAAACAAGTGCAACAAGCACAAACTGGACAGTATTGGTTTATTTATTGTCTAAGTTGTAGGCGGTGAACTGTACAAATTGTTCGAAATGTATTCGCGAGGTCCAAAAATGTGCTTTTTTATGTCAAAATCTGGAATTGCAAAATTTTAGGTTCAACAATTCTTTCTCTATAAAACAGTATGACAAAATTAATCATTACAGTTGAAAAATTTACTGAGAAGTGGCAATCAGGCGACCGCAATGTTTGATCGATGCCAAAGTTTGTCTTATCTTTTTCGGAGTAATACAGTTGAAAAATTTACTCGGAAGCGGCGATTAGAAGACTATAATTTTGATCCCTTTCAAATTTTATCTTATATTTTCGTAGTTATACAGCTGAAAAATTTACTCGGAAGTGGCGATTGACGACTATAATTTTCGATTTCCGTCAGATTTTATCCTATGTTTTCGTAGTCATAGCGTTTAAAAGTTTACTCGAAAGTGGTGATTAGACGACCGAAATTGTCGATCTCCAGCCTAAGTTTCATTTTTTAAATCCTATATTATAATAAGTTGGAGAGACAGTCCAATGGATAATCCATTCAGAGCGTGCAACTGTAGATTGCAGGACATTGGCTCACCGTTGATGTCTGTCGCATGGAACTTGCAGTTGATGGCATGTTTGAGAGACTGTGGAAATTGTTCGAACTTCTTGCCCACGCAAACAGTCTGGACGCCTTGCTTGAACTCTTCCACTGTCACCTGGCCGTCCTGAAATTTTCGAAGAAAGAACAATGATACATAAAGCATTTATTATGAAACACTGTCCGACTGAAATGCAATTTTACGCGGACATCTCTAACATGTGATATTTTTAAAATTGTCTCAGTACTACAATAATTTATTATACTTGGAAACTTGAAACTTCATAAAAAAACTCAATGCTATAAATCGTCTGCTTCCCTATATAAAATTAACGAATATTTCATTCGTATCACTTATGTTCTAGACTCCAGAGTTAAATAATTTTGGTTGAAAAAAATTTTGCAAGTCTTATACAGCTCGATCTAGCAATCGCTTGATTTGATAACATTCTGTATGCTATAGGAACTAGGCTTTGATATTGGAATACACAAAGTTGTGTGTGTTTGTGTGTGTGATCCTTTAAAATAAAAAAATATTGTAATTGCGTTGGCACAGAGTTTAGATACACAGATAATATGCAAAAATAAAGTGGTTTTAGAACGGAAGAAACACTAAATATAAATTTAAAAGATCTTCAAACATCCAAATTTTTACACAGGGGAAGAAATGGATGTCATATATTATTTCGTAATGAGTCACGTGATTTCTTCATTTAATATGAGTGTAATTGCTATTTCAATTTTTATATAAAAAAAAAAAAACTACCTAACATATTTTGCTGAAACTTATTTTACACATTTTACGTGATGATTTTAATATTTCTTAAAATTTTCGAAGGAATTTGTAATATCTAACTCCGCTTAAAAACGCCTGAAATATTATGCCCCACAGGGTTCAATGTATTTCATTTTTTCAACCCGGGTTAAATCCGAACCTAATTGGGTGATATTATTCATTTTCATGCCCATATGTTCCACAGACCGTCATACTAAAATTTCATTTTGATAAATTCATTCTTAGGCAGTTATCGTGCGAACGGACAGACAGACAGACAGACAGAATGAACAAAGTCATAAATACTTTACAACTACTTTTTAAAGAAGGAAATCATTACAATGATCCAAAAGACATATGTAAAACATAAAAAATTACACGGAATGTGCTAGTATTCTGTTGCAATTCAAAATTTCTACTCTTACACTGTAAAACATTTTGCTCATTTTTTTCAGCAACTTTGTTAATAATTTTGGCAAACTATCAGAAAAACAGCAATTATTAACTACATATCAACTACATATGTAAATTTTGCCTGCCGGGTATGGTCTATATTTAGACACTTATTCGCACTTTATTGCTTTCCTTATATACATAATGTCTAAGGAAATTATTGAGACGGGGTCGAAAATTCGAATGAGTTTTCGACGGGAAAGCACGTTTCAAGTATCCCTGATCGCGAATCGAACATTTTTGATATGATGTCTGTGTGTCTGTGTGTGTGTGTGTGTGTGTGTGTGTGTGTGTGTGTGTGTGTGTATGTGTGTGTGTGTGTATGTGTGTGTGTGTGTGTGTGTGTGCGCGCGCGCGCGCGTGTGTGAGTATGTTTGTGTGTGTGTGTCAGTGAGTCTGTGGAGACGATATCTCACGAACGAATGGAGCGATTCGAATGAAATTTGACACAAAAATCACAATCCGTGAATACTGGAAGCTTATTGTTTTAAAACACAATAGAATGTTCAGACCTCTCTAAATTTTCGAGTGAAATTTAAAAAAAATCATCAAAAAATAAAAATCTTTAATAAAGTTAAGCAAGTAGACATTTCTTATGTAATTTTTCCTTAGAAAACGATTGACATAAACTTTAGAACGCTAGCATAAACCGTTCTCGAGATATTGCACATTTTTCAAATAAATGTATCAAAAAATCCTGTAAATTAAAAAAATATATTAACTGTTAAGAAACATGTTCACTTTTCATATGTAATATCATGCGATAAATTAGGTGACATCATTCTCGTGGATCTAACTCGTTCCATTCACGAGAAAAGATACTTTGTATAATACTTTTGTATTTGAACGCCTATAGTCATTTATCCGCTGTAAGTATAACTTATTTCTCCGTCTATGACACGAGATTTTGGCGACGAATTTAGCGGAATGTCGCCAACTTGGCGACATTTTTACATGTATATGTTTAAATGTAATGACATATGTTGCCAAGTTAACGAAAATTTCGCCAAATGTATAAAAATGATGCTGAATCAATGAAAATGACGACTAATTGAAGGAAATTCGATATTTCTTAGAAAGAATATAAGTAACTGCAATAAGAAAAACGTTTTTTAAACAGTAAAAGTTGTAAATTAATTGTATTATATGAGGAAAGTCATGTGCTGTCCACATCAGATTTTTTTACTTCGTTAGTGATGAAGGACATGATAATGTCCAAAAGCGCTTTAGCTATGTGATTGTGTACGTCATGATAAGACGATTTTAATAAATGGCTTTTTAACCACTTATTTAGTTGTCTTTGATTTTAGAGTTTATTGGTTGACGTGTTTACCATGCTGTTGTATCCCAGATACGATCTTGAGAGCAACTGCGCTAAACATGATAAACGAAAAGTACCCAGAACCCGAGTAGACTACAATATAGAAAGACGGATCACAGATCATTAATGCTGCCCCAGTTGGAGTGTACTGTAGAATCTTTTCTCAGTAAGATCTTGTCGGGCCATATATGTCTAATTTTGATGCAGAAATCTATGCCATCTGTTTGGCTATTAATAACCTTAAGTTTAAAATTAATTGACTCTTTTTCAAAAGTTGTCATACGGGTGGTCGACCCCAGAGTAGCCATTCAAGCTGTCTCGAAAACTAATCTTGTCGAGACATTGACCACAAATGAAATAAAGCAAATTCTGGATTTTATTAGAAGTAGAAACAAAATCCATTGTGTTTCAGTGGATACCATTACATGTCGTAATCGACGTTATGAGTCAGCTGACGTTTTGGTAAAAAGATAAGGTACCCTAGTTTATCTTGCTCCAGAACTGCTCCACCGGAGTCGTGTAAAAAACTAGTTCATAGCAAAATTATGGAGAATTGTAAAACAGACCTGGAAATTAAATCAAGAGGCAAAGTTAGGGAGAATATCCAAGATAGTTGGATGGCGTTTAGCAGCCAACCTCGCAGGGAGGCAGTGGCTAACTTTAGATTGAAAACGGACCATGATTGTCTGGCCGAACAACTTAGTACGATAGGAATTCTCCCAACGAATGTGTGCCCTATTTGTAGTGTTGATGTTATGAACTCAAGTCACCTGTCAGTGTGCCTGGGTGTCGATAAAGATTCCCAGCAGCAAGGTGATGTTTTCAGACTGTATTGGGAAGCTATAACATATATGAACTGTCACAGAGTTTGCGATTCCTGCGTCCGCCTCTTCTTATTGGGTTTTGTGTTCGTCTAATTTGTAATATTCTTATTTTGTGTTTAGTTAGTTCATTTAATTGTTTTCTACCTTTGTATCATTGTGAGATGCCAATTATATAATGGATTGATTTCCAATACATTCATATGTAACAACAGTTCCAAATAATGTTATGTCTCAAAATAAAATTTAAATTAACCATGTGGACTGTAGAATGAAGACAACTAGAGGGATAACGAACATTAATTTTAAAAATATTTGAATCATTAATTTCGTCAACGACAAAATTGTACTCAATTTCTCTGATTGTACTCAATTTCACAACATGTTGATCAAGCAGAAATGAAAGTAATATCTCACCTTGTTGTAGTCGGCCAATTCCGCCATCTCCGACCACAAGTCGTGCATCACCTTCTTATTGTTTTCATGCAGTTCAGGATTGTAAGCGCCTTTGCCTTCGAATATGGTGTACTTCTGCAAAAAAACAAATAAATCTATATTATTAAAGGAAGTTGTCTGTTCGTGTGTTTGTTTGTGTTCTTGTTGGTGGTCCGTAGCTGAAAATCTAAGCGTCATACGTCATGAAAGTTGATACACAAGTACCTTGACTCTTGAGAGGAAACTCCTCACCGATATTTTTTTAAACTTCAAATTAGTTCTTTAGTTATCAAATGTAGCAGCGCCATTTTGAAGGATTTTTGCACGAATCGGTTCGTTAGCGATCAAAAATATTATCGCAGAGTTTCCATCTTGACACTATTGGAAAGATTGTAGAACGATCTTTTCAACGAGCTTTAAACCGAATGCGTAGGTTAATGCCTTCATATTTTAAAAAATTTAAAATTCATCAAAATATGAAATGTTTATGATATGTCGTAACATATTGTAACATCCGAAAATTGAAGAGTTTCACAATTTCAAATTGTAACATCCGAAAATTGAAGAGTTTCACAATTTCAATTTTGTTGGTAGGTCGGACGGTCTGGGTTTCAACAATTTCAATTTTCGACAAAAATATTATGCGCTATCTTCATCTTCTAATAATTCTTTTTTAATTACGCTATTCCTGGATTTTCTCTGAATTTTAATGTAAAGCTACTCATAAATTTTCAAAGCTCTGACAGCTCAAATGCTAATTATCGCTTTTTAACACTTTACAACAAAGTTGAAAAGTGTTTATGACTTTGTTCATTCTGTCTGTCTGTCTGTCTGTCTGTCTGTCTGTCTGTCCGTTAGCACGATAACTGCCGTAAAAATGACTTAATCAAAATGAAATTTTAGTATGTTGTTCAGACGGTCTGTAGGACCTATGGGAATATAAATGAATAATATCACACAATTAGTTTTGGATTGAACCCGGGTTGAAAAAATGAAATACATTGAGCCCTATGGGACCTAATTATTCTAACATTTTTTAAGCGGATTTAAAATTCACAAATTGCTTCGAAAATTTTAGGTAATAGTCAAATTGTTCCGTAAAATATATAAAAAAAAATTCAGCTAAATATATTCAGTAGTTTTTTAAATAAAAATTAAAATAATAATTACACATCTTATATGAAACGATCACGTGACCATGATATGAAACGATCACATGACCCACTTCAAAATGAGATATGGCATCCATCTTGTTTCAATTCGTGATTTTTTAAAGTTCTTTTTAATTCATATTGAGTGTTGTATCCATCCTAAAACTACTTTATTTCTGCTTAAATTCTGTGCATCTACATACTAAAACAACACAATGACAATATATTTGAGTTTAAATTCTCATTCAAATTTGATTATTTCTACAATTAAGCCTATTTTTCACCTATGTAAAATGTAAACAGCAAAATATGTAGAATGAGTTGTATTAGAATTACTGTATTTCTTTAACACAAAATAATTCAGTCCATGGAGTCTGCATGGCTGATATGAATGAAATATTAATTGATTTTATAAACAGAAGGACGATATTTTTCGATGAAGTTTTAAGCATAAAGTTTATGAATTGTAGCTCCATGGTCTTAATTTTTAAATAAAATAAATTATTATAGTATTGTGATGAATGAAATGGAGAAAGTTATGAATGAAATCCTGCTTGTATAGAGAGATCCGGGCGTGTTTTTTTTCTATGACGTCATTTGAATTAATTTCAGTTGTTTTCGATGAAGTTTTCAAATATAATAAATCATCGTAGTATTATGATAGATTTAAAAATATTACCGTGGAATGTATTGCATTTTAGAGATATTTAAACCACGCAATTTATATTTCAATGCCGTCTTTTGAATGAAGTTCATTTTTTTCAATGAAGGTTTAAGTTTTCAAATATAATAAATCAATGTAGTATCGTGATAAGTTTTAAAATATTACCGAGGAATGTATTGCATTTTCGACTTTTTTAAATAAAATTGCATTGAAGTTGGAAAGTGTTTCATAATCAATGCTTTAAGCATGATTGATCTTTCTTGTTATTATTAACACTTTGCAACAAAGTTGAAAAGCGTTTATGACTTTGTTAAGACTTTACGGTATAGTTGAGAAGTGTTTATGACTTTGTTCATTCTGTCTGTCTGTCTGTTTGTTAGCACGATAACTGCCGTAAAAATGACTTCATCAAAATGAAATTTTAGTATGTTGTTCAGACGGTCTGTGGGACCTATGGGAATATAAATGAACAATATCACCCAATTAATTTTGGATTGAACCCGGGTTAAAAAAATGAAATACATTTAACCTTATGGGACCTAATTTTTCAAACATTTTTTAAGCGAATTTAAAATTCACAAATTGCTTCAAAAGTTTTAGAAAATATTCAAATTATCCCATAAAAAGTATATAAAAAAATTCAGCAAAAGATATTCAGCAGTTTTTAAATAAAAATTAAAATAATTACACCTTTTATATGAAGAGATCACGTGGCAATTATATGAAGCGAATCACGTGACCCACTTCAAAATAAAATATGACATCCATCTTGTGTCAAAATCGTGATTTTTAAAGTTCTTTTTAATTCATATTTAGCGTTGTATCCGACCTAAAACCGCTATATTTTTGCTTGAATTCTATGCATCTACATCCTGACACAACACAATTACAACATATTTGAGTTTAAATGATCATCAAACTTCGATTATTTTTACAACGAAGCCTAATTTTTCCTTATGAGGGATGTAAACACCAAAAGATGTAGAATGAGTTGTATAAGTATTGCTGCATTTCTTTAATGCAAAATAGCTCATGGAGTCTGCAATATAACTGATATGAATGAAACATATATTGATTTTACAAAGAGAAGCAGACCAATTTTTCGATGATGTATTAAGCATAGAGTTAAATTACTTGAACATTTGGGGTTTTAAGTTCTTAAATAAAATAAATTATTATGGTATTGTGATGAATGAAATAATGCTTTTATAGAGAGAGCCAGGCGATTTATATTTCGATGCCGTCATTTGAATAAAGTTCATTTGTTTCCGATGAAGTTCTCAAATATAATAAGTTATTGTAGTATTATAATAATTTTAGAAATATTACCGAGGAATGTATCACATTTTAGAGATGTTTAAACCAGGCAATTTATATTTCAATGCCGTCATTTGAATGAAGCTCATTTTTTTCGATAACGTTTTAAGTTTTCAAATATAATAAATTAATGTAGTATTGTGATAATTTTAAAAATATTACCGAGGAATGTATCGCATTTTAGAGATGTTTAAATAAAATTGCATTGAAGTTGGAAAGTGTTTCATAATCAATGCTTTATGCATGATTGATCTTTCTTGTACTCCTTCAACCGGTTATTTCTCTTTCTTCCCTACTGGCCATTGGTGGACTGAAGTACAGTTCCTGAATATACAGGCTGACGTAACCGCCATTTTGACTCCAATCGGTGAAGTCAGCTATCGCCTGCTTGTGCTATTTCACTGGCGCGCGCATGTTACATGGCTGATATTTGATACGCAATGTATCTGGGAAATAGGCTCATCGACTTGTATGAGCGTATCAATCTTTCGTATCAAACAACTTCCGTATCAATCTCTCAAGAAAGTAATCTAGACTGTTTTGATTTTCTGGAGATCCCTAGAAAAGGAGGAGAAAGTAACCTTCTTTTTGACGTGTACAGCCAACAACTGCTGTCAACTTTCAACTGGGAATCAAGATGGCTGCTATTGCGCTAGCCTGTGTATGTAGAAGCTTTAGTGTGAAGGATAGGCGAACACACGTCACAGAATCTACAACAATATTTGACAGTGTTTGGTATTTGTTTGAGATTTTTAGCGTGCCAAAGTTGATTTTAAGGTAAGGAAACTATGGGCGACGCTCAGGGAATTTTTAGAATTGCAACAATGTTTTCATTTTGAAAACTTTTGTTGATTTTATACAAATTTAGCTAAATAAGTGTTATCCGCGCACTTATTTAAGGCGTAACAAATGGGCTTAATTAGGGCGCATTAAGCCCACGTAGAGGGCAAAAGACCTATTTAAGGCTATCAAACAATATAATTTAAGAGGACGAATGGCGAATGTGAAAGGTATCAAAAGGGTTTATTTACTGTGTATTATATGCGCGCAGAGAGCTAGATGCGTATTTAGAGCGTAATACGCAGTCGTATAAGGTCGTAGCATTTTATGTGCTCAGAACGGAGCCCAAAGTGCATTACACACCCTCGCAGTGGGCTAAGGCGTGTTTTGGTACTTTTTAGGACGTACGACATCCACTTAGCTGGCAGGGGCATTGCACGTGTGCTCATGCTTTGGGTGACCACGCCTTAAGCTTAAGTGAATGAATTCAATTAGTTCCTGTTTTAAATTCCGGGCAATGTTGGGTGCATTCTTCTAGTAAATAAAATATTACAAAAATAAATAAATACTTCAGCATGGGTCTACAACTGAATTTCTCATACATTTGCATTCCATGTATTATAATCAGTAACAGGATGATAAACGCTCATCTTTTTAAAAGCTTTACGAAAAATGTAAACTGTTTGGACTCTTAATATCTCTGAATTTAAATTATTAAAATGTAAATAATTTTTCTGTTTCCTCGAAAATAAGGTCCAGATTATGAATATATAAAAACAATTTCAATATTTCAAACTTTTTAATCTAAAAACTTCAAAATAAATTTGTCCGGGTGAGTGGTCTTTTCATTTTTCTTATTTTGACTCGAAATATCTTCAAAACTAAATATAGATAGATACAAGTAGTAATTGTCAAAAATATGTATAAGAAAATTATTATATGTACAAAAATATGTACAATTTTTTTTTTTAAATGCTCTTATAGTTTCCGAGTAATCGTCTTGTCAAACTGAAGAAGAGTGAATTTTTTGTCTTTTTCAAGTTTGTAATGTTTATATCTCAAAAACTAAAAGCGCTAGCTATATATAGAAAACATGGATTTATAAATCTTTTAAAACCCTGCAAAATGTATGTAATTAGTATTTAGATTAAGCTTTTAGTTTTCAAAGTATAGTGGTCATAATTTAGATATTTCAGCATTTTAACTTGGGTATTCATATGGATGTAATCTGGGCAAACCTGGGTTTTAACCTGGGTATTCATATGGATGTAATCTGGGTAAACCTGGGTTTTGGCGACGAAGCGAGATTTTGGCGACGAATTTGGCGGAATGTCGCCAACTTGGTGACATTCTGAATTGTTGCTAAATTAACAAAAATCTCGCCAAATGGATAAAAATGACGCTAAATCAATGAAAATGACGACTAATTGAAGAAAATTCAATATCTTGGAAAGAATACAAGTACCTACTATAAGAATAACATTTTTTAAACTGTAAAAGTCGTAAATTCATTCCATTATATAAAGAAAGTCATGTGTTGCCCACATCAGATTTTTTTAATTTGCTGTTACTTTCATGCTTTCTGTAATTGCAATTTCTTTTCAGTTAGCTATGAAGAAATTGACACGGAAGAAGGTTGCAACTACAAGGACCTCAGAAAATGTCAAAAAATCTTTTGCCAAAAGCAGTTAACGAAAAGCACACAGGAAGTCAAAAGATGCCTTTAATAATATCCTCGCCCCTTGAAATCAGGGGAAAAACCCCTGAGAAATAGAAAAAAAAGTGGAAAGACAATTGCTTTAAGAATAATGCAGTACGAAAGAAAAACAATGAACGGAAAGAAAGAAGAATGACAAACCAAAGGTGAACAAAAGAAAAAGGTCGTAAAAAAAAGGTATGGAGACTCAGAAGCAAAAAGAAAAATCAGAAAAATGGCGATTGAATTTGTTCAATTTTCGAGTAAGAAATAGCAGAACTGTTTCCGTGTTCAGCTTTGCAAGAATGATTTCAATTTGCGTGCCCTTAAAAATGCATAAAAGAAATTCATCTGTAAATCGTGCACAACTTCCTGCATGTAACTGAAGTATTTACCACTTTTTTTTACAATTTTCATTCATATCTAATAAATACTGAGGTGTTTCATTCTGTTTACTTATCATTGTTATTAAAAAATAATTATTCTTATACCTATATATTTTTAATGCTTAGTCGAATTCATAATAAACCATAGTATTTTATTTAGTTTCTTTCATTAAGCACAAATTTTATTGTTAATAAAATTACGTTCATTTCCTACTAGTGTAAAATACTTAATATTTTATTTAATATATATATATATATATATTAGAAATATATAACAATAAAAAAACAAGTAATATTAACATTACCAAAGAAGCAAATTCACGGCCGTAATGCCGAAAAAAGAAGAGAACAGCACCAGCCCAAATTCGATGATTAGTTAGAATTAAATTCCTCCTCAGGTTTGAATATTTAACTCTAACTAACCCAAACACATGCCTGTTTCAGATAGAGCAATAGTACATTACTATAAATACTCTAATTCAGACTACAGGCAACAAGAAATGAAAAAATGAAAATAGGATACATTAAAAAAATTTGGATTACAAAGCGGCATGAACCCTTCTTCTTTCACCACGTGTATACACGATCAAGCTCAGCAGCTTAAATTAGAAATATATATATATATATATATATATATATTTATATATATTGGCATTGAGTACATTGCTACTTGTCCTATTTGGGAATTTATATATATATATATATATATATATATTCGAGTCCATTGACTCGTTTTGGTATCTGTCCCTTTTCTGATCAATTTCCCCATTAAGTTTAAATATATTATTTAGGTTCTCTGGTATGTGAGCTGACTGGCTCAGTGGTTATGTTGTCTGTTTCCAATTCCAGAGGTTGTGGGTTCGAGTCCATTGACTCGTTTTGGTATCTGTCCTTTTTCTGATCAATTTCCCCATTAAGTTTAAATATATTATTTAGGTTCTCTGGTATGTGAGCTAACTGGCTCAGTGGTTATGATGTCTGTTTCCAATTCCAGAGGTTGTGGGTTCGAGTCCATTGACTAGTTTTGGTATCTGTCCTTTTTCTGATCAATTTCCCCATTAAGTTTAAATATATTATTTAGGTTCTCTGGTATGTGAGCTGACTGGCTCAGTGGTTATGTTGTCTGTTTCCAATTCCAGAGGTTGTGGGTTCGAGTCCATTGACTCGTTTTGGTATCTGTCCTTTTTCTGATCAATTTCCCCATTAAGTTTAAATATATTATTTAGGTTCTCTGGTATGTGAGCTAACTGGCTCAGTGGTTATGATGTCTGTTTCCAATTCCAGAGGTTGTGGGTTCGAGTCCATTGACTAGTTTTGGTATCTGTCCTTTTTCTGATCAATTTCCCCATTAAGTTTAAATATATTATTTAGGTTCTCTGGTATGTGAGCTGACTGGCTCAGTGGTTATGTTGTCTGTTTCCAATTCCAGAGGTTGTGGGCTCGAGTCAAATTGTCAACGTTTTGGAATTTGTGTTTTTGTCAACACCTCGTTTTTCTGAATCTTGTTACCTTCATTTAATAAAATGTATTTCATTTTTAATATTTCTGAACCGGAAATGACGTTCTGGAAGTGACGTACCGGAAATGACGTCCTGGAAGTGACGTACCGGAAATGACGTCCTGGAAGCGACGTACCGGAAGTGACGTCACTTCCTGTCTGCACATTTTGATAGCGCTAGGAGCGTTATAAAAAGAGAAAAAAATTCTTAAAATTTTGGACTTCGTTAACAGGTGTCACGTGATGCAAAACAAACCCTGCACGAATTTCGGACGAGGAAGGGTGGGAGTGCGACACCGAAGCCAGCAGGCCCGAAGAGAAACCCCGCCAGCAACGGTGGAGCTCAACCACCGCTCGTCCTCCATCTCGTGCAGATAATTTAGTAAGAAATATAAGAAAGGTTAGAGAAGAAAGACATGAGACGGTTAAAATCTAACCAAGAACACCCCCTGCAGACCGATGAATCTCTGAAAACACGCGGCTAAAGTCTCCCGCCGGAACGCGCTACCACCTACTACGCTCTAACACTACAACTTCTCCCTATCGACTTAGACTGGAATCGAACCCCAAGACTAAAGCCCCGCAACTTGACGCCCCAAGCCCCTCGGCCAAGAGGGCGACGATTGTTGATGCTATTTTGGTGTATTTAAGTTTAACAATTTAGCAAGTCTGTTAAAATAATCTGAAAAAACGCGGCAAAGATTTATGAGGGACAGAACCCTCAACAAAGACATTCCCATCACGCTGTTACCGGGGCACTCTTCCGCTGTGCTATGACCGGCGTTGCAACTTCATTTTATTTTAACTATATAAAGCTTTCACTAGAGTTGCGATTAAACAAAATCTGGGGCAGAACCCACAAAATTTATTACATTTGACACATTTTTTATTTAAAACTCTAAACGGAAAACGCATTGCGTCTGACTCGAGGACAGAACTCGCTATCAACAGGTCTGCGCGTTTGCTGTCTAACTCTATAACCACTAGACCGTTAGAATCACGAAAAAGATAGAAAATTAGAACTATTTAAGTTTTCATTATAAAAAAAAATAAAAAAAAGAGAACCAGAAAGCCCTTGAATGCTATATTTTAGTTTAGAATTATATAAAGATGATAATATCAGATGTTGTACCCAATTTCTATTATGCTTTATAATAGCAAATGGCGATAATTACATCCGATTTTGTCTTCTAACATATAAAATTCTAAATTAAAATACAGCGTTCAAAGACTTCCTGGATCTTTTTATTTTCTTTTTCAATGATGAGTAATATTCGAACCTGGACATGTTCAATTATCATCTGAATTGAATCCAAACTGATAATTTATGATGTCTGTTTAAATAATCCGTAAATACGGGGCTAAAATTTGTGGGGAATAGAACCCTTGACAAAAAATTTTGCTTCATGCTGTTAACGGTGCATTTTACCGTTGCGCTAAGATCGACGTTGCACATTCATTTTATTTTAACTATATAAAGCTTTCACTCTGGATTTGCAATTAGACAAAATATGAGGCAGAACCCACAGAATCCATTAATCTGACAATATTTTTCATTTAAAAATGCAATCCGAAAATTGAGTTTGACGTGAGGACAGAACTCGCAATCAACAGGTCTGCGTGCTCGCTGCCCAACGCTATAACCACTACACGGTTTGAATCACGAGCAGGAATAAAAGTACGAACTATTTAAGTTTTCATTATAAAAAATTTAAAAAAAAAGAGCCAGTAAGCCCTTGAATGCTGTATTTTAGTTTAGAATTACATAAAGAGGATAAAATTTGATGTTACATCCAATTTCTATTATACTTTAATAGAAAATAAAAAGAAGGAGGATTTTAATAGAGGAAATAAGAAGTTTTAAGGGTAAATAATAGATTTTCAATATAAAGTTTTACGAGGCAAAAAAATCGAATGTAATATTTTCAATTTTCAGTTATAAAGTAAAAAAGAATTGAATCCTCTTTATATATAATTCTAAACTAAAATTAGCTTATTCTAAACTAAAATCAGCTTATTAACTAAAATTAGTTTTTTTTTCTGATAAATTTTCCCATTAAGTTTAAATATAATATTTAGGTTTTCTGGTACACGAGCTGTCTGGCTTAGTGGTTATGTTGTCTGCTTTCTATTTCGCAGGCTGAGGGTTCGAGTCCATTGATTCATTTTGGTATCTGTCCTTTTCCTGATCAATTTCCCCATTAAGTTTAAATATATTATTTAGGTGCTCCGGTATGTGAGCTGATTGGCTCAGTGGTTATGTTGATTGTTCGAGTCCAATTGTAGGTTCGAGTCCAATTGTATCGAGACTTTTTGGAATTTGTGCTTTTCTCAACACCTCGTTTTTCTGAATCTTGTTACCTTCCTTTAATAAAATGTATTTCATTATTAATATTTTTAGACCGGAAGTGACGTCCTGGAAGTGACGTACCGGAAATGACATCATTTCCGGTACGCTTCGCTTGTGAGATTAAAAGCGTTAAAAAGAGAAAAAAAAAGCATAAAATTTTGGACTTCGCTAAGAGGTGTCACGTGGTGAAAAACAAACCCTGCACGAATTTTGGATGAGGAAGGGTAGGAGCGCGACACCGAAGCCAGCAGGCCCGAAGAGAAACCCCGCCAGCAACGGTGAAGCTCAACCACCGCTCGTCCTCCATTTCGTGCAGATAATTTAGTAAGAAATATAAGAAAGACATAAGACGGTTAAAATCTAACCAAGAACACCCCCTGTAGACCGATGAATCTCTGAAAACACGCAGCTGAAGTCCCACGCCGGAACGCACTACCACCTCACCCTTTCTACTTAGGTTGGAATCGAACCCCAAGACTAATGCCCCGCAACTTGACGCCCCTAGCCTCTCGGCCAAGAGGGCGACGACTCTTGTCTCTATTTTGGTGTATTTAAGTTTAACAATTTAACATGTCTGTTAAAATAATCTGAAAAACGCGGCAAAGATTCGTGGGAGGACAGAATCCTCAACAAAGACGTTCCCATCACGTTGTTACCGGGGCACTCTACCGCTGTGCTAACACCGGCGTTGGAGTTTCGTTTTATTTTAACTATATAAAGCTTTCACTGGCATGGCGATTAGACAAAATCTGGGACAGAACCCACAAAATCTATTACACTTGACAAAATTTTTTATTTAAAACTCTAAACGGAAAACTCATTGCATTTGACGCGAGGACAGAACTCACTATCAACAGTTGACTGCCAAACTCTATAACGGCTAGACCGCTAGGACCGCAAGAAAGGCTGAAAATTAGAACTATTTAAGTTTTCATTAGAAAAAAAAATAAAAAAAGAGAACCAGAAAGTCCTTGAATGCTATATTTTAGTTTAGAATTATATAAAGATGATAAAATCAGATGTTATGTCCAATTTCCATTATACTTTATAATAGAAAATGGCGATGATTACATCAGCTTCTGACTTCTAATATATAAAATTCTAAATTAAAATACAGCGTTCAAGGACTTCCTGGTTTTTTTTTCTTTTTCAATAACGAGTAATATCCGAACGTGGAAATGTTCAATTATCATTTGAATTGAGCCCAAACTGATATTTTATCATGTCCGTTTAAACAATCTGGAAAAACGCGGCTAAAATTTGGGGGGGATAGAACTCTTGACAAAAAATTTCGATTCAGTCTGTTAACGGGCACTTTACCGTTCCGCTAAGATCGACGTTGCAATTTCATTTTATTTTAACTATATAAAGCTTTCACTGGATTGGCGATTAGACAAAATCTGGGGCAGAACCAACAAAATCTATTACTCTTGGCAACATTTTTTATTTAAAACTCTAAACGAAAAACGCATTGTGTCTGTCTCGAGGACAGAACTCGCTATCAACAGGTCTGTGTTCGCTGCCTAACTCTATAACCACTAGACCGTTAGAATCACAAGAAAGATTGAAAATTTGAACTATTTAAGTTTTCATTATAAAAAAAATAAAAAAAGAGAACCAGAAAGCCCTTGAATGCTATATTTTAGATTAGAATTATATAAAAATGATAAAGTCAGATGTTATGGCCAATTTCTACTGTACTTTATAATAGCAAATGGCGATGATTACATCAGATTTTGACTTCTAACATATAAAATTCTAAATTAAAATACAGCGTTCAAAGACTTCTTGGATCTTTTTATTTTCTTTTTTAATGATGAGTAATATTTGGACGTGGTCATGTTCAATTATCATCTGAATTGAACCCAAACTGATATTTTATCATGTCCGTTTAAATAATCCGGAAAAACGGGGCTGAAATTTGTGGGGAATGACAAAAAATTTTGCTTCACGCTGTTAACGGGGCATTTTACCGTTGCGCTAAGATCGACGTTGCAAGTTAATTTTATTTTAACTATATAAAGCTTTCACTAGATTTGCGATTAGACAAAACATGGGGCAGAACCCACAAAATCCATTAATCTGGCAATATTTTTTATTTAAAAATGCAATCGGAAAATTGAGTTTGACGTGAGGACAGAACTCGCAATCAACAGGCCTGCTCTGCAAAACCCTATAACCACTACAAAGTTTGATTCACGAGCAGTGAAATACGAACTATTTTAGTTTTTATTACACTATATAAACTATATAAAATTATATATTATACTATATAAAATTAAAGAAATATTATATGTATTAGAATAGGTTTGCTTTATATATACAATTTTTATGAGAAAAGTTCATTAATACCATTGCCGTGTATATTAGTACGTTCCATTCAAAAGAAAAGACACACTTTTTGTGTGTTTCAAAGGCACCTAATTCGTCGAATTTTACTTATTTCATTTGATGATAATAATATACCAATGTTGTGTCAATTTGAATTTGGCATGCTTGTATAAAGAATTAATTGTGCTTGGCGAACGAGGCTTTAAATTTTCCTTTTGTGATACAGATTGTTCACAGATTGTTCAATGTGTATATAAATGAGAGTTAAAAAATCTGATGTGGGCAAAACATGACTTTCCTTATGAAATGCAATGAATTTACTACTTTTACAGTTAAAAAAATGTTATTCTTATAGTAGATACTTGTATTCCTTCAAAGATATTGAATTTTCTTGAATTAGTCGTTATTTTCATTGATTTAGCGCCATTTTTATCTATTTGGCGAGATTTTCGTTAATTTAACAACATCTAAAAATGTCGCCAAGTTGGCAACATTCCGCTAAATTCGTCGCCAAAATCTCGCCAAGCGTTATGGATGGAGAAATAAGTTATTCTTACATCACATAAATGACTATTGGCGTTCAAATACAAATTATTATTCAAAGTATCTTTTCTCGTGAATGGAACTAGTTAGATCCACGAGAATGATGTCACCAAATTTATCGCATCATATTACATATGAAAAGTGAACATGCTTCTTAAGAGTTAATATTTTTTTTAATTTGTGAGACTTTTTGATAAATTTATTTGAAAAATGTGCAATATCTCGAGAACGGTTCATGCTAGCGTTCTAAAATTTATGTCACTCGTTTTCTAAGGAAAAATTACATAAGAAATGTCTATTTATGTAAATTTATTAAAGGTTTTGATTTTTTGATGTTTTTTTCAAAATTTTACTTGAAAATTTAGGAGGGTTCTGAGCATTCGATTGTGTTTTAAAACAATAGGCTTCCAGTATTGATGAATTGTGATTTGGGTACCAAAATAGTCATTCGAATCGCTTGATTCGTTCGTGAGATACCGTCTCCACAGACTCACTGACACACACATACACACACACACACACACACATCACTTCAAAAATGTTCGATTCGTGATCAGGGATGTTTGAAACGTGCTCTCCCGTCGAAAACTCGAATTCGAATTTTCGACCCCGTCACAATACTTTCCTTATACATTATGTATGTAAGGAAAGTAATAAATGTTTTTAAAATACTTCTATATCAACATAATCCATCTCTTTATACAGTCATGTGATGTCTACAACAGAGTTTTTCACCCCGGTACTGATTATAGTTTGGTATAAATCGGAAACACATAATAGCTCTTTTTACATTCCTTATATACATAACGTATAAGGAAAGTATTGTGACGGAGTCGAAAATTCGAATTCCAGTTTTCGACGTCAGAGTACGTTTCAAGCATCGCTGATCACGAATCAAACATTTTTGAGGTGATGTTTTAGTGTGTGTGTGTGCGTGTTTGTGTGTGTGTGTGTGTGTGTGTTTGTGTGTGTGTGTGTGTATGTGTATGTGTGTGTCAGTGAGTCTGTGGAGACGATATCCCACGAACGAATGCAGCGATTCGAATGAAATTTGGTACAAAAATCACAACGTATGAATACTGGAAGCATATTGTTTTTAAACGTAATCGAATGTTCAGAACCCCCCCCCCCCAAAATTTTCTAGTGAAATTGTGAAAAAATCATCATAAAATAAAAACCTTTCATAAGGTTACAAAAATAGACATTTCTTATGTAATTTTTCTTTAGAAAACGACTGGCATAAACTTTAGGACGCTAGCGTGATCCGTTCCCGAGATTTTTCAAATAAATTTATCAAAATATCCCATAAATTATAAAAAAATATTAACTCTTGAGAAATATGTTCACTTTTTATATGTAATATCATACAATAAATTGAGTGACATTATTATCGTGGATCTAGCTCGTTCCATTCATGAAGAAAGATATTTTGAGTAATACTTTTGTATTTGAACGCCAATAGTCATTTATCTGCTATAAGAATAAATTATTTCTCCGTCCATAACGTTTGGCGAGATTTTGGCGACTAATTTAGCGGAATGTCACCAACCTAGCGACTTTTTTAAATGTTTTCAAATCAAAAAAAATTTCGCCAAGTGGATAAAAATGAGGCTAAATCAATGAAAATTCAATATCTTGTGAAAAAATATAAGTATCTACTATAAGAATAACCTCTTTTGTTTTTTATTGTAAAAATAGTGAATACATTGCATTATATAAGGAAAGTCATGTGCTGCTCACAACAGATTTTTTAAATTGCACACAAAATCGATAAAACTGATACAAAAGTATAATATATACAAAAGTATCGCCTGCGGCGGGGCCGTAGAGTACATAAATCGCTTTGTCCAAATATGATCTAATAAAGTAGCTCACCAATTTTGCACAATATTTAGTCAAAATGAAAATGCAATGCTATTTCGAATATTGTAATATTGCTTTCAGAACACCTAACATCGAGAAAATAAAAACAGTTTTATTTTTACGTCAGATTAGCTATAACTAAAAATAAGTACTCTATATTTCAAACACAAATAAGCAAATGACTTTCAAACACAATTTCACGAATGTAATCGTTCTCTGTAACTCGGGAGATTAAGATGTAAACTACCGGAACTCCCAGCTAATTCTAGAAAAATAAAGAACACTTTACCAATACCCTAGTTTAGAACAAACAAAAAAGACCCTTCTGTGACGTACCGACTTCCAACAACCTTAATTCTTGATGACATCCGAAGCAACCTGTTGTGACGTCAGGAAGCTGGAGATTTTTTCTCATTCGCTAATGAAATGAACGAAGAAAATAACTCTCTGTTCAAAGTCTTAAAATTGTGTTCCACTAGTCTGTTACGGCAGATTTTAAAAACTGTGGAGTTTTGCAGCAAATTAAATTAAATTTTACAAATAACGTAACTTAAATGTTTTTTATTAGAATGCTAAGCTATTACTTCCATATTTATGCCAAAAATTATAATGTATTTTCAATTCGCCGGCATGCATAAGGAAGTAGGAAATTGCATAAAATGCGCCTATTTTGATAAATTAAAAAATCTGATGTGGGCAACACATGACTTTCCTTATATAATGTAATGAATTTACTACTTTTACAGTAAAAAAATAGGTTTTTCTTATAGTAGATACTAATATTCTTTCCAAGATATTGAATTTTCGACAATTAGTCGTCATTTTCATTGATTTAGCGTCATTTTTATCCATTTGGCGAGATTTTCGTTAATTTGGCAACATTTCAAAAAGTCGCCAAGTTGGCGATATTCCGCCAAATTTGTCGCCAAAATCGTCACCAAGTGTTATGGACGAAGAAATAATTTGTTCTTACAGCAGATAAATGACTATTGGCGTTCAAATACAAAAGTATTACTTAAAGTATCTTTTTTCATGAATGGAACGAGGTAGATCCACGAGAATGATGTCACCAAATTTATCGCATGATATTACATATGAAAAGTGAACATGTTTCTCAATAGGAATTTTTTTTGTTTCATATTATATGACTTTTTAATAATTTATTTGAAAAATGTGCAATATCTCGAGAACGGTTTATGTTAGCGTTCTAAAATTTATTTCAATCCTTTTCTAATGAAAAATTACATAAGAAATGTCTATTTGCGTACCTTTATTAGCGGTTTTGATTTTTCGACGATTTTTTCAAAATTTTATTCTAAAATTTAGGGCGGTTTTGTACATTCGATTATGTATAAAAACAATAGGCTTCCAGTGTTTACGGATTGTGATTTTTATACCAAATTTGGTTCGAATCGGTCCATTCGTTCGTCAGTTATCGTCTCCACAGACTCACTGACACACACACACACATACACACATACTTTCACACACACACACACACACACACACACACACACACACACAGACATCACTTCAAAAATGTTTGATTCGTGATCAGGGATGCTTGAAACGTGCTCTCCCGTCGAAAACTCGATTTCGAATTTTCGACCGCGTCACAATACTTTACTTATACATTATGTATATAAAGAAAGTAAAAATGAAGAAATTAGCATACGGATTCGGGTTAAAGCTCGTTGGAAATGTTAATAGTGTTAAAATGAATTTAAAATAATTGAATTAAATAAAACAGCTTTGGGGTATTTTGAAAACGGACCTGAAATATCACTTTACCGAATATTGTAGCTATACGTTATTCAGATTTTCTGCCAGTAGATGAACAAATAGACCAGTAGATGAACAGATAGATAAACAAGCTGACATACATCTTGTTCTTTTATCATGCTTGATCGCGAGCCGTTCTTAAAATTTAATTTTCCCATAGAAATCGAGATAATTCTGGAAAAGCCATGTTCTTTAAGTTTGCTATGCTTGTTTGAATCTGTCACTACAATAAACCAATTTATTTCAATCGATATCAATTCATAAGGAAGCTCATTGTTTTTCTTTTTTCATGTCATTGTTTTCTTTACAATATCGTAAATTGTAAATTTATTGTGAAAGACATGTGTTGGACACATGGTTGGACACATTCAAAAGGGGTTAGATTCATTTTCGAAATAAAATGATAAAATTAAGTGGCGTACACCGTACTATTGTCTTCCTGACAATAGTACGTTCATGACAATCATCGCTCTTTTTAAATTCTACGCTAAGACATTCCAAAATATTTGAAGATTTTTCCTGTTTTGCAAGGAATGTATAATACCATTAAAATGTTTTTAAACCTTCAAACCTGAGACGTCAAGGTCCAGTTTCAAAAGTGAAATTTAATTCTTTTTTGTTGTCCGGTCTGAGCTTTTTGAAAACGTAGAAAAAACATATGGTAAAATTTAATACCAAACTTTTTTGTTCTCATTTCTTTAAAAATCGTGCATTTGAGTAATGTATATTTTGGTCAACGTTGTGTAATATTATTCTCAGGAAGACATTGGAGATGTTTATATTTCTGTAAAATAGATTGTGCAAAGAGGAATGAAGTTTAAAAGATTTCGAGTTTACAAAGCATTTACACAATACCTTTATAATTAAAATAAAATAGGATTTTTTTATTTACACGATTTACATATAGGTATCAATGCAGTAAAAGGCAAAAAAGTGTCCAAATATTCATCCATTACCCTAGGTAGATAATTTTTTTTTCGATTTTTGCTCTTTGTCATCATGATGCAGGTGATCAGGTGATCAAAGAGTACAAAACCCCTTAACTCTTATGCAGTCGCACGGCGTAATTTTACATGCACAGTTGTACGGCGTAATTTTACATGCACAGTTGTACGGCGTAATTATACAGTTGCCATGGTCTAACAGTTGCCATGGTCTAACAGTTGCCATGGTCTAATTTTACATGCACAGTCAGGTGGCGCAATTTTAAATGCACAATCTCGCGGCATAATTGTAAATGCATATTCGCTACGGCGTACTTTTACATGCATAGTCGCCACGGCGTAATTTTACACGAACAGTCGAGCGGCGCAATTTTACATGCACAGTATCGCGGCTTTTAAATGCATAGTCGCCATAGCGAAATTTTACATGACATGCACAGTTGCTACGGCGTAATTTTATATGCACAGTTGCGTCATAATTTTACATGCACATTTGCCGCGGTCTAATTTTACATGCACAGTCACGCCGCGTAATTTTAAATGCATATTCGACACGACGGCGTACTTTTACATGCACAGTCGCCACGGCGTAATTTTACACGAACAGTCGAGCGGCGTAATTTTACATGCACAGTATCGCGGCTTAATTTTACATGCATAGTCGCCATAGCGAAATTTTACATGCACAATCGCGCAGCGTAATTTACATGCACAGTCACAGGGTGTATTCAGTACTCCAATGAGTTTTTCCTATCCATATTCCTCGTTTTCTACATTTGTATGTCTAGGTTTTCTTAATTTCCTCAGTTGGAATTCTCTTTTAAAGTTTAGGTACTTTCATTTTATAAAAAGAAAAATCAATTCTAATGTTATATAATAAATAAACTGAGAGTGTATGTAATTTTTCTTTTTACTTTATCACGGTCCATTTTATCTGAAAAAGTATTGTGTGGAGTTTTGGTGAAAGTACGTCATTATTAGAGCCATTGGAGGTCCAATTCTAAATGAGGTACTCAGTATGCCGAGCGAGTATCGAAGATTGAAGAAATGATTCCGTAAAAGCAATTTCTTTAAAGCAATCCTTGCTTTAAAGAGTTTTGCACACATTGATCATCTCGTCATCTACACTGTACGGACGTGCGGCATTGACAGAGATACCATGGATACCACATTGACAGAGATACCACAGCATACCAGATTTAGTAAGAAAATTAGATTTGGCATTTTATCGTCCATTACTTATGTCCCACCTCTGGTTCTGACTAGGTTTTTAACTCCACTTCTCTGCTCTCACCATTGGTAATACCTTTACCCTGCTTCTGCCACTTTTGATGTTTTTGTATAAGTCGCCGATCTTCCTCTGAAGAATAACGGTTGCGCTTCTTGTATGTCCTGACGAAGAAGCCTGTTTTTGACTTCGAAACTGGTAGATACTTTTAATTTTTTATTATATGCTGTGAAATTGTAATTTTATAAGTTTACCCAACTTTTTAGGGGGATATTTGAATGCGTAAAGTATGAACATAATAACTCAATGCACATATGGAGATATAGCTATGTTTGGACTTTTTAAGGTGTACCTATGAATACTCTGTAAAAACTCTCAATCTCATTCTTTAGATTCAGACAGTATTTCAATTTTCTTTTTATTTCGAAATCACCTGACTACTTTGCTCTATACCTCAACTTCTGTTACAGTGACATTTCCACGTTACTAAAAATACATATGCAATACATAGTCTATATGCATTTTATCGAAGTTGTCGAAAATTCGAATGTGACTTTAGACGAATTTAAACGTTTTGGGTAAGCTGGAACGTGAAATGTCTTTATATCTGTCTTTTTCATATATGTGTTCATTATTATTATCTACTAGCAGCATACCCGTTCTTCGTACGGAGTATACAATATAAAGAAACTTATAATTCGCAATCATGTGAAAATTCTGTTAAAATATTAAATGTATTGCTTCTAAAGAGAAGTTTAAGAATATATGTTCTCACTATGCAAAATTGTCTTCACGGGCAGATCTGAAGAATAAAATATCCTGGACTATTTTGTAAGCAAATTTACAAAAAAAAAAAGGAATTGAATCAATATATGCAACCCCCGTACTACTTATATTGTCGCAGATTAGAAAATATGCCAGTGTGTTAGTAGAAGATTACCCGTATTACAATTTAAGTCTAAAACATATTTGCGAAAATAAAAGAGATGACGTAATAAATTGAAAATATCAATAATCCCCGTGCTCTTTATACCAGAAGGTCATAATTGATTTCAATATATGCCAATATATATCAAAACATATGCCATTATACCTGTACTACTTATATCCTCTTAGATTAGAAGATATACCCGTGCATTTATAGAAGATTACTCGTACAACGTACAATATATGAGTTTAAACAATTTTTGTCATAATAAAGCTATTGCATAATAACTTGAAAATATCAACAATCCCTGAATCAATAATCCCCGAAGATATCAATAAAAATAATGTTTAAACCGGAAGACCGTAATTGATATTACCCAGTAAAAAATGCTACAAGAAAAATCAAATCGCTCTTTTCTAAAATATTTTTATATCCATTTATTTATTATTCAAATCGAAAAAGTAATTATTAAAATTAAAAGACAAATTTAATTTAATTGCGTTTCTGAGCAACATGATATAAGATAGAATCTGCCTCATAAACTGCGAAATTAAATAACCATTTTGATTTCTTTATACTTTTCATTGTTCAGTAAAAGCTTGTTTAAAATAAACCATGGAGATAGATTTCCCATTTAAACATGTTTCAAACAATTCATGTTTTCAGAAAGTGACTAATTAGCGCAAAAAATCTCCCATCAAACTCAGAGATTAAATTTTAATTCACTTTTAAACGATTTTCAAGCTTTTCGTTTGGATAAACCACGGAGTTAGAGAGTAGAACTCCTAGGAAAAAGTTTCGTTTTTCATTAATATCTCGACAACACCTGGTCTTAGTTACTCGCAACTTGGACTAAATTTATGGGGGTTCTATTTCAAGGCTACCCACAAAATTTCATCAAATTGGGTTCAGCCGTTTTCCCGTGATGATGAGACAAACGGAGATTTTGTTTTTTACTAATATCTCGAGAACCACTGATCGTAGAAACTCCAATCATGGACTAAATTTTAAGTGGGACTATTTCCAGGCTACCCATAAAATTTCATCAAATTCGGTTCAGACGTTCTCCTGGGATGACGGGACAAACAGACAGACAGACAGACAGAGTTTCAATTTTATATATATAGATATATATAAAATTAAAAATCTGTCTGTCTGTTTGTCTCATCATCTTAACGAGAGAACGGCCGAACCGAATTTGATGAAATTTTGTGGGTAGCCTGGAAATAGCCCCACTTAGAATTTAGTCTATGTTTGGAGTTTCTGCGATCAGTAAGTAGTTCTCGAGATATTAGTAAAAAACGAAACTTTCGTTTGTCTCATCATCACGAGAAAACGGATGAACCGAATTTAATGAAATTTTGTAGATGGCCTTGAAATAGCTCCCCATAAATTTTGTCCAAGTTTCGGGTTTCTGATACCAGGGGTTGTTGAGATATTAATGAAAAACGGAACTTTTTCCTAGGAGTTCTATTCTCTAACTCCGTGGTTTATCCAAACGGAAAGGATGAAAATCGTTTGTTTAAACGTCAAAGAGAAATAAATCTGTATTTCGGAGTTTGGTGAAGATTTTTTGCACTAATTAGTCACTATCTGAAAGCATGAATTTAAATGGAAAAATTTACCTCAATATCTTATATTTTTCACAAGCTTTTACTCAACGATGAAAAGTATAAAGAAATCAAAATGGTTATTTAATTTCGCATTTTATGAGGAAGATTCTGTCTTATATCATGTTGATCGGCAACGAAATAAAATTAAATGTGTTTGTTAATTATTAATATTATTTTTTCGACTTGAATAATAAATAAATGGATATAAAAATATATTTTAGAAAAAAACGGTTTGATTTTTCTTTTAATTATATGACATAATTGCGAACTGCGTACATCACTTTCATTTATTTTGGCAAAGAGGTTTCAAGCTTATATATTGTGTTTAGCTAATAAACTCATATATTCTGTCTACCCAATAAATTCATTTATCCGATTGTTGAAACAGAAAAACAGTAGAACGGGTATATCTTCTAATAATATTTTAGTGTTTTCATTTAGTATATACAAACTGGATCACGATATTGTATTCAGATCTGCATATTTAGAGCTACGAATTAGGCTGGATATCGCTAACTTGGCAAATTTCTTAAACGTTGTCAAATTGATTGAAATGTCTCCAAATTGATAAAAACGATGTAAATCAATGAAATTTATTTTGTTTTGCTAGGAGAAAGTACTGAACTGGTGTTTGGTTAGCATTTGTCTGTCAGTCCAACCGTTTTACTTAGTAACACATTTAGAGAATTTTTAAAATATCACCAAATTGATAAAAGTGTTTGTAAAACCATAAAAATATCTTGAAATTGATAAAATTGCGCTAAATAAATGAAATTGTGTTTTTTTAGGGGATAATATTTTGATGATGGTTCGTCAATTTATCGCCAATTGGAACTGTCAGTTCTACAGTCGCACTTGGCGATAAATTTGGCGATTTTTTAAAATGCCGCCAAACCTTCATTAGAGATCGCATTATTCAGACGATATTTTGACCACCAATTTATTTGAAGCAAATCATAACATGTCCCTTAGCAACGGATTTAAATCCAGTGTGTTTATGAGGAAGAAGATTTTTATTAAATATTTTCCGATTTTAATAATGAAGATATGTATATAAAATACATTTCATTGCCACCGTATTTTTGACTGGATAATATCAATTACGATCTTCAGATTTAAACATTATTGATGCTTTAAGACTTTTAAGACTCATTATAATACGGGTAATCTTTTACTAACACTAGGACATATCTAATCGAGTAATCGTCTACAAATGCACAGCTACATCTTCTAATCTATGAGAATATAAATAGTATAGGTATATTGGCATATATTCTGACATATATTGGCATATATTCTGACATATATTGGCATATATTGGGATCAAGTACGGCCTTCTGGTATAAAGATTACGGGGATTATTGATATTTTTAATTTATTAATTAATCTGTTTTATTTTGGCAAAGACTTTTAAGACTCATTATAATACGGGTAATCTTTTACTAACACTAGGACATATCTTCTAATCTACGACATTATAAGTATTACGGTTATATCTTCCCATATAATTTTAGCACTTTCATTTCGGCACATATTGCAATCAATTACTGCCTTCTGGTTTAAAGATTACGGATTTATTGATATTTTCAATTTATACATGTAATCTACTAATACAGGTTATATTTTCTAATATTCGCGCATAGAAGTAGTAAGGGTCCCATACAATTTTAACTCTCTTATTTTGCATGTAGTGATTCAATTCCATATTTTTTGTAAATTTGTTTACAAAAGAGGCCAGGAAGTTTTATTCTTCAGATCTGCCCGAGAAGATAATTTTGAATAGCGAGAACAGACATTCCTTAACTTCTTTTTAGGAGCATTATGTTAAATATTTTAGCAGAATATTTTGATTAAAAATGTCATTTAGTATACTATAGGAATTTGCACATGATTGTGAATTTTAAGTTTCTTTATATTATATTCTCCGTACGAAGAACGGGTATGCTGCTAGTAGACAATGAATGTCTTCTATTTTTATATTATTTGGCAGTCGTGTGGCTCACACAGTCTAACGTCTTTGTCAGTTTATACTCTTCATTGTACTATAATTATCTTTTAGGCATATAAAATTTTCATATATTTTATTGCAGTAAAAGTTGTAAATTAGTTCACAATTACAACAAATTTGTAGGAATTAACGCTAGATTTATTTATATCGAAACACTGAGTATCGAAACAATGCGATAAAGAATCGAAACAATCTGTAGCGATAGTGATACCTCATCAATGTATCACTAAACAAAACATAACGAATCGCTGTGTTTATACACCGCATAAGCACAGCGAACACGAATCAGTCAATTATAGAATCAGTCAATATACTTTCTCTGTTTCAATGGCGAGGCCTGATAAAATAATGAAGCTAAGGACCAATATTTGCAAATAAAACAGTTTTATGCTGTATTTTTTAACCAAGTTACAAATAAAAAAATTTGATGTGGGCAACACATGACTTTCCTTATATAATGTAATGAATTTACTACTTTTACAGTAAAAAAATAGGTTTTTCTTATAGTAGATAATAATATTCTTTTCAAGATATTGAATTTTCGACAATTAGTCGTCGTTTTCATTGATTTAGCGTCATTTTTATCCATTTGGCGAGATTTTCGTTAATTTGGCAACATTTCAAAAAGTCGCCAAATTGGCGACATTCCGCCAAATTCGTCGCCAAAAGCTCGCCAAACGTTATGGACGGAGCAATAAGTTATTCTTATAGCAGATACATGACTATTGGCGTTCAAATACAAATGTATTACTCAAAGTATCTTTTTCCATTAATGGAACGAGCTAGATCCACGAGAATGATGTCACCCAATTTATCGTATGGTATTACATATGAAAAGTGAACATGTTTCTCAATAGGACATTTTTTTTTTATTTTATATGACTTTATGATAATTTTTTTGAGAAATGTGCAATATCTCGAGAACGGCTTGTGTTAGCGTTCTAAAATTTATGCCTATCGTTTTCTAATGAAAAATTACATAAGAAATGTCAATTTGCGTAACTTTATTAGTGGTTTTAATTTTTTGACAATTTTTTCAAAATTTTATTCGAAAATTTAGGGGGGTTCTGAACATTCGATTGCGTATAAAAACAATAGGCGTCCAGTGTTTATAGATTGTGATTTTTGTACCAAATTTGCTTCGAATCGGTCCATTCGTTCGTCAGTTATCGTCTCCACAGACTCACTGACACACACACACACACACACACATACACACACACACATACTTTCACACACACACACACACACACGCACATAGTTTTTTACACACATACACACACACGCACATAGTTTCTCGCACACATACACACACCCACACACAGTCATCACCTCCAAAATGTTCGATTAATGATCGAAAATATTTTTTTTATTTTATATGATTTTTTGATAATTTTTTTTTAAAAACGTGCAATATCTCGAGAACGGTTCATGCTAGAGTTCTAAAATTTATGTCAATCGTTTTCTAATGAAAAATTACATGAGAAATATCTATTTGCGTAACTTTATTAGAGGTTTTGATTTTTTGACGAAGTTTTCAAAATTTCACTCGAAAATTGAGGAGGGGGTTCTGTTCTGTACATTCGATTGCGTATAAAAACAATAGGCTTCCAGAATTCACGGATTGTAATTTTTGTACCAAATTTCGTTCGACTCGGTCCATTCGTTCGTCAGTTATCGTCTCCACAGTCTCACTGACACACACACACACACACACACACAGACAGACATCACTTAAAAAATGTTTGATTCGTGATCATGGATGCTTGAAACGTGCTCTCCCGTCAAAAACTCGAATTCGAATTTTCGACCCTGTCACAATACTTTCCTTATACATTATGTATATAAGGAAAGTAATAAAATATAACTGAATTGCAACGAAAAAAAAAATAATGACATTTAGCAATTTTGTTATCACAGTGGAACGCCCAGTTTTACGTTTCTCCGTGAAGCCGATTCGAAAATGTTATATGCGGGAAAACACATACACGGGACACTCTGTTCTGATTTGAATATAAAAAAGAAGAAAACAAGTAAGATAATAGATATACCACTAAGCTTTAATTTTTCACTTATTAAAAGTTTAATTTATGATTCACATAAAAAAAAAATTCAAACGTATTAAAAATGTCAAAACCACTGTAAATCAGCGATTCTTTAAAATTTGCTATTAACTTTAAAAATGACTCCCCAGAGTTTTTAGACAATAAACACTATGTTTGCGGAAACGAAACAATTGAGACATAAAATGCGATATCCCGTCGTGGAGGGTGAAAGGAAATCCTCACTCATCCAAAATATCCTTCAGTTTAGACACATCTACCTGGAAGTTGAATAATTGAATTTGCGCCCGCATTCTCTTTTAGTTCTATTCCTAATGCAATATAACTTGATGGGGTAGACATTTCATAATATGTCTCTCTTGCACAATAAGCTGTCACTTAAGCGTCTGTCGCCATTCGGGGAAATATATGTCTGCATCTTCCTTCGCTTGTTTACAAATAAAATATTTTATACATTTGTTTGGAATTATATATAATTCAAATAAAATTTACTGGGTCGTAAATTATTTTGGTAAACACTGTTTACCTTGTCTCCTCTTGTCGCTCCGCCAGTGCTCTATATATCTGTTTACGGGATATGTGTGCTCACTGTAGCTTAAATGTGTTTGGTTCGTTTGGTAATCATGTGATCTGTATAATTTAATGTTACAAGTTTACATTTTTGATTTTGCTATAACTATATTTTATACATATAAAATTTCCTTATATATATATATATATATTATTATAAAAAAACAATTATTTAGTTTACAATTTAATGTTACAAGTTTACATTCTTTATTGTGTTATACTTATATTTTATACATATAAGATTTTCATATACATATTTTATTACAATAAACATTATTTAGTTTTTAATTTAATTTTTGTTTTTTCCTACTTCAAAGATGGAAAACGCAAAATTTATCTACATCATTACTTCTATACCAGATAATGAGTAGCATATTGATATATCGATATTGAAATATCGATATTGATATATTGATAAAATATCATTATCATCACTGATTGGGTACGTTTTGATTCGCCGTATTGATGCATCGCATAAATTTACTCATTAATAGCTTTACATTATACGCAGTATACAATGAAAGTAAAATTGACCTTCTGGACTTTTCAAAACTATGACATTTTATGGAGTACTACATTGAATAAAGAGCAAAGAAAAGTTAATAAATGTTTATATAAAAATAAGTTTGTACTTACCAAAGCCAAACATTCAAAGTCATTCACGTCTAGGTACCCGTTGTTATCAGTGTCTGTAGAGAACGAATACAAAATTAGATCATTGAATTAAACTTAGTAAAACGTGTAAAATAAACTCTATATTTAATTATAATTATAATCTAAACACCTGCATAGAAAATATGTATATGCTTTGAGAGTTTTAATTTGTTTCTCATAAACAAAGTTACCAAATAACCGACAGGGGCCATAAACCAGCAATTAAATACTCAACTAATTCACAAACATAAAGATCGTATTCTCAAAATATTGAAGCATTCAAAATTCATTTTTACTCGTATCACGTAACTATGTTCTCTGAACATTGCGCATTCTTATAACCCTTCTGTTAAAGGTTTCTGAAAAATTTACTTAACTCGGAAAATTGTAGTTTTCTTTCTATCTTTCTACACAGAGTATACTTTCTACACACCTACCCGAAGGTGTAAGACCTCTGTTTGGACGCATAGGAAAGGACCATCCAATTCAGAACGCTTAGAACAATTTAGAACAATTGGGTGGATATTACAAGTGTCATTCCATTTCCCCCCTAATCCACGTTTTTCAGAAGGACATTCGGTACTATAGAATTATATTGCTCATACTCCGCGTAGTTACGGAGATAGTTTGGGGCGACGTCAAGGATAGAATACAGGACTATAGCCTGCGAACTTCCTACCATAACCACTAGGATATCCAGGTCTCTGAAATTTCTAGTCTTTCTTTTCGACTTACCCAGAAGCAGTAAGATATCCGTTTGGCCAGTCGGACAAGTGCGATCCAATTTAGACAGGAACACAGTGGGGATAGCAATCACGGATACTGCATCCTCCTTCCCTTTCCCCCAATCTCTTGTAAGGACTTTCGGATCAACAGATTTAACACACTCGTATGCCAGCAGATACTAGGATAGTTTGGGTATCTTCGGAAATCGAACACGGTAAGATTCTAGTCAAATTATTTCAAAATTTCTAAAAGTCTCCACATTAGCAACATCTCATCAAATTTGTTACCATGGTCCCCAAATTTGTCGCCAAAGTTAAATGAGCTAAACATTCCCGTAATAACAAAAGGTAACTTTTACGTGTCTCTATCTATCGCAAATACATCTTCGACAGTGAATTACATGTCAGCTATTTTTAACAATATGTTCTGTAAGGAATTAGCAAATAACCAACACTTAGTAGCGGAAAGCACTGTGAACATGCAAACTAACTGGATGTTATAAAGAGCTGCTGTTATATTTTGCAGTAAAATAATTGTATAGATGTGTGAATGAAGGTGTTATGCTATAAACGCGTATGTTTCAATAAGAGACCATACTAATTACTGATATTTGTAATGTAATTGCAATGGAATCTGTTCTGTAGATCAGCCATAACACCTTTACCCTTTCATCACTTTATTTAAAATTGAATGGGATGAAGAACTGTTGCCAGGTTTAACAAACTTCACCAGTGAAATGTTCATAGAGAAAAAAAAATATTGGATGCATTTCGCAAAAAAACTTAATTCACAATTTAAGTTTTAGATTATTTGTTTGTAATTACACAAATTTACCTCTTTAATTCAAAGTAGTTTCTTGCTGCAATGCACTTAGATGAATTAAAGGTTTTGGTGATGATAAAGCGCAATGCAACTACAATTCATCTCTATATATCGCTTTAATGTACATTATTAAAGTTTATGACGAAATATATCTAATAACTTTTCCTCTATATAATTTTCACTCATGAAGTTCGAATACTTGGCAATAGTTCTGCATCCCAATCAGTTTCAAGACTGACACTTTTTGTAAAGCTGAAGAACTTGATTTTTTTACAGGTTGTTTTTTAACGGATTAAAATATACCGGAAAAGACGACATAATAAATATGGACTTCCTAGTTGCAACGGTTCTCAAGATATTTCCAAAAGACGCTTATATGATTGAAGACAATGATACACCAAATTTCATGTCGCTAAGTTGATATTTCTTGAAGAAACAGACATTTACTAGCCTTGATCCTAAAACTATTTGATGCATCCTGCCTAATTTATTGTATATTAATTATGCAATATTATAATATTTATTCTTTATTAATTTTATATGTATTCATCCTCACAGCAAAAATGATGTTAATAGTGTTCAAGATCGATATTATTTAAAATGATATATTGTTAAAATTGTATATCTTGCATTTCCTTGTACTTTCAGCATTCATTGAACTTTCATTTCTCTGTGTACTTATTTGTATTTCTGAACTTTTCCGAATTGCATTTTTCATATATAAGGTAACATGTTTCTAAATTTAAACAAATATGCTTTCTATTTAACCAACCCTTCAAGCCCTTCTTTAGTAAGGGTTTTCTCAGAAAGTATATATTTTTAAGAAAAGTGAAAAAAAGTAAACAAGAGAGATCAATCATGCATAAAGCATTGATTATGAAACACTTTCCAACTTCAATGCAATTTTATTTAAACATATCTAAAATGTGATACCTTCCTAGGTAATATTTTTAAAATTATCACAATACTACATTAATTTATTATATTTGAAAACTTAAAACTTCATCGAAAAAATGAACTTCATTCAAATGACGGCATTGAAATATAAATTGCCTGGTTTAAGCAACTCTAAAATGCGATGCATTCCTCAGTAATATTTTTAAAATTATCATAATACTACGATAATTTATTATATTTGAAAACTTCATCGAAAACAAATGAAATTTATTCAAATGACGTTATCGAAATATAACATGCCCGGCTCTCTCTATAAAATCAGCATTTCATTCATAAACTTTCCATTCATTTCATTCATCATTCATCACAATATTATAATGATTTATTTTATTTAAAAACTTAAGACCATGGAGGTACAAGTAATTAAACTCTATGCTTAAAACTTCATCGAAAAATTTGTTTACTTCTCTGTGTAAAATCAATGAATATTTCATTCACATCAACTGTATTGCAGACTCCATGAGCAAAATAATTTTGCGTTAAAGAAACGCAGCAATTCTTATAGAACTCATTCTACATCTTTTGGTATTTACATTCTCCATAAGTGAAAATTAAGCTTCGTTGTAGAAATAAACAAAGTTGGATGATCATTTAAACTGAAATATATTGTAATTGCGTTGTTTCAGTATGTAGATGCACAGAATTTAAGCAAAAATAAACGGTTTTAGGATGGATACAACACTGAAGATGAATTAGAAAGAACTTTAAAAATCACGATTTTGACACAAGATGGATGCCATATTTTATTTTGAAGTGGGCCACGTGATCTCTTCATATAATGTCACGTGATCTCTTCATGTAAAAGGTGTAATTATTAATTTTTATTCAAATAATAATTATTCAATTTAATTTTTATTCAAAAAAACTACTGAATATACTTTGCGGAATTTTTTTTTATATATTTTATGGGATAATTTGAATACTTCTTGAAACCTTTGAAGCAATTTGGGAATTTTAAATCCGCTTAAAAAATGTTTGAAAAATTAGGTCCCATGGGGTTCAATGTATTTCATTTTTTCAACCCGGGTTCAATCCAAAACTAATTGGGTGATTTTATATTCATTCTCATAAGTCCCACAGACCGTCTGAACAACATAATAGAATTTCATTTTGATAAAGTCATTTTTACGGCAGTTATCGTGCTAATGGACAGACCGACAGACAGGCAGATAGGCAGACAGACAGAATGAACAAAGTCATAAACACTTTTTATCTATATTGTAAAGTGTTAAAAATAGTTGTTAAGATTAATAAAACCTGAATTGTTAGATCCTTAAACATTTGAATCACACTGACAAAAGACAAACAAACACCAGATCAAGTTAAAGAAAATGTTGGAATAATAATAAATAACATTTTTTGTACTGAAATTTCTTAGTGAATCATCCTATCTCTTTCAAAATTTGCTATAGATTCCATATCAGTCATCATCTACCTTCAATCTATATCAGATCCGTTGAAATAGATGTTTCAAAAAATTGTTGGTAATGACAATGGCATGGCCAAAATTTTGCAACAGATAACTCACCTTAACTAAATTTAATATACCATATTTGTTCTTTAAATAAATTCAACTTCCCAGTTCCCTGCAAATATTGGCATTTCTTTCCTACTTTATAAAGGTTCCAAATAGTACAAGTTTCGTATATAAACACAGTCAAAAAGACTTCGAAAGCTTTTTAGAGCAGCATTTAATGAGTTGTCTTTTTCACTTTTGCTTTCTATGATAATAAAATCGAATATCTCGGATAGAATACTTTAGGATAATCTCTAAAAAGCATCCCAATCCACAGAAATACCCACAATCCCGCTGTCTAAATTCTAAGCACGTTCCAGTTACCTATAATCTGTTTCTCACATTTCAGCACGATCGAGAATTTCTCCGTGAATGGTAAAATTGGATGACGCAGCTTGGGTTCCATTCAACGCCATTTTGCATTTCCTCTAAGTATTTTTGGGTTACACAGGGTCACATATACCCATTGTCTGAAGATTTTAGTGGTATAATAATACATTTCGGTACATGTATACAAGGGAAGTACTAATTAAATAAGCACTCGCTGTTTAAATATTACGTTTGAACTAAATTTAACTTTTTTCTTACGAATGGGATAGCGTCAATCCCAAACGAAGAATCTCTCAAAAAGACAGGTATTTGACATATCTTATCCCAAACAATTTGATCCCCATTTGCAGGCATTGGCGTCCATGGACGTTAATGTCTCTATTTCAGAAAAAAATTAAAAGTGGCCAGGAATAATTTTAAAAATTGAAATTACTGCTCTGTGTGCGAATCTTATTGATAAAAATGCGACCACATCCAGTCTAAATTTTCATTTTTTTTCCCGTTATGGCCCGAAAGGACATGAGTCAATTTAATTTAACGACCGTAATTTGAACTATTTGATAAAATCTGAATAGACAACAGTATTTACTCTATAGCCCATTCAGAACACAGAATGGTTAAAAATATAAAATAATATATGTTTCTTTATGCGGACCGCAAATATGCACCAATAATATTTTATTGCCATAGTTTATATAAAAAATATTTTCGTTTAATCACAAAGCCCAGAATAATCCTTCTGCTCTCCAGAAAGCTGCTCCGAATAAAGGGTGCAGCTAATAGAAACAAGCAAGAAAAACATACACGGATTTAATACGTAAAATTTAAACACAAGTAAGTAAAAATATTAAATACAGCTTTCCCGAGATTTGTTGTATCGTTTGCGGCGTTTTATAATGCGATAAGTGCGATAAGATGAAAGAAAAAATGTTTTGAAACAGTATATATATTATTAAACAGTATATCATATAAATATTGGTATCATTATGTGCAATAATACTCAATTCAATGTATTTATAAAAGAAGGGAAAGTTTGATACTATAGAGCTCTCATTTTCCGTACAATACACGTTAATATATAGGGAAAGAGTTGGAAACGTTCGTTAAGAATCGGAACATTAACGTTTCACGCATCTACATGTTTCGAGCACTTTAGAACTCGAAAAAACCATATTTAGCGTGAGCTCTGTCTGTGTGTGTGTATGTCCGACTGTCTGTGCAATGTATGCATCCACTCAAGCTGAAAAATGTATGTATCCACTCTAGCTTAACCCTTTTCCTTTCCCTGCAATACATTACCATGTATTACAGGGAAAGCAAAAAGGTTGAAGAGAAGGCCATTGATATAGCTGATGCCCAATTGTGCAGTACGAAATTTTGCTTAGGATAGAAACTGCTAGAAATGTTATACGCATTTACGCTCAGGGTGTATGCGGATTTTCTTTTTATCTTTTAACCAGCCAGGTATTTCACGAGAGTAAAAATAACAATGCAAATGCATTATATAAGCATTATTTATACTATTTTTATAACAGCCTTTCCAAGTTAATGAATTTCTTTTTTACTGACATTTCTTGCAGAAATTTCTGATATGTGGGCTTTAAATGGCCCTTACTCGATAATTTAATTCATTAGGTTAAATGAAAATGCATTGACATTTTCTGTTATGTAAAGACAAATATTTCTGCTTTAGAAATGGTTTACTGTATAATGAACTATACATTTTGCTTTCCCTACAATGAATGGTAATGTACAGGGGCAGTATTGGAATCATGTCGAAAATCACAACTAAATTTACGAACGATATACACGTTTCGGAACCTTTAGATTACGATAAAACTATTTTTACCCTGACGTATCTGTCTGTCTGTCTGGGGAATGTACGTATCCACTCTAACTTAAATACAAATGAGCCAAATTTCATAAAATTTTACAAGTAAGTCACTTATGGCTAACACTGGTGCTGATTAGATTTTGGAGCGATTCAGAAAAAAAACATGGATTATCTTGCGAAATGGCCCTCAAATATCGCCAAAATATAAAATAAAAGACTACGTAAACTTAAATGCATTAATTAAATGCTTGTTTTATACTTAAATTTTGACGATGAGAAAAATAGGACCAACCCCACTACTTCAGGACTAGGCGTTCTCGAATAGCTAGTTCTCGAATATTTCAGTTTTTTCGCAATTGTGACAATGGCTGCGCCGGTTTTGAACGTACGTCCAGTTACCAAACGAAAGCGAAAATTGATATAAAAGTTCAAATTACGGGCAATTTCACTTTGTGCAATTAACTTAAATTTACTGAATTATTAAATAAATAAAGAGAACATTAATTTCAGTCTGTAGAGAAAAGTTATGTACTGACTACATCAGAATTTTTATAATTATCATCAATAACAATTCTTCACATTACATTTCTGCAAAAAAAAAAAATGTATTAATAAATGCCTGAATTTAATCGGAACTTATAAAATGTATCCAAATTTTCTAGCTCAAAAACTATGTTTTAAAATATCCTAAAATTTTGGTAGTTGAGTTACCTTAGTAATTACTAAATTTTGGTATAGTTGAAAACAAAATTTGACTTCCTTGTTCAACGTATTCCGTAAAAATATACAAAAGTTAAGCTAAAAGAATGAGTTACGATCCTTTATCATTTGATCAGAAGTAGTGTGTACCGAACACAGGATCAAATCCAGCTGTCAATCAAATAAACTAGTTGAATTTAATCCTCCAAATAATGCACATTGCTTCCGATCTCATGATATTAAGGCTCTCTACCCGCTTGAAATAATTGTACTCGCTTATTGCTTTCTTTATATGCATAGTATATGTTTTAGGAAAGTGTTGTGATGGGATCGCAGATTTGAATTCGAGTTTTGGACGGGAGAGCACGTTTCAAGCATCCCTGATTACTGATCGAACATTCTTGAGGTGATGTGTGTGTGTGTGTGTGGAGACGATATTTCACGAACGAATGGAACAATTCAAATGGAATTTAGTACAAAAATTGCAATCCCTGAATATTGGAAGCCTATTGTTTTAAAACACAATCGAATGTTTTGAGCCCCCTAAATTTTTGTGGGAAATATTGAAGAAATCATCAAAAAATCAAAACTATTAATCAAGTTACGCAAATAGACATTTCTTATGTAATTTTCCCTTAGAAAACGATTTCCATAAACTTTAGAACGCTAGTATAAACCGTTCATTGCATATTTTTGAAATAAATTTATAAAAAATTCCATAAATAAAAAAAATATTAACTTTTGAGAAACATGGTAACTTTTCATATGTAATATCATGCGATAAATTGGGTGATATCATTCTCGTGGGTCTAGCTTGTTCCATTCATGAGAAAATATACTTTGACTAATACTCTTGTATTTGAACGCCAATAATCATTTAACTGCTATAAGAATAAATTATTTTTCCGTCCATAACATTTGGCGAGATTTTGGCGACGAACGTGGCGGAATCTCGCCAACTTGGCAACTTTTTTAAATGTTGCTAAATGAATTAAAATCTCGCCAAATGGATAAAAATTAAGCTAAATCAATGAAAGTGACGACTAATTGACGAAAATTCAATATCTTGGAAAGAATATAAGTATCTACTATAAGAATAACCTATTTTTTTTACTGTAAAAGTAGTAAAATTATTGTATTATTTAAGGAAAGTCATGTGCTGTCCACATCAGATTTTTTTTTAATACCTCATTTCTTCAAAGAATTTCTAAGTATTTGTATTCTCACAAACAGTAGTTATACTCACTGTAATATAAACGAGCATTTGAAAATTAAACGTCTTCATATAAACAACTTCTTTTTATTTTCAATATCAGGTAACTTTTCGGTAATCCTATCCATATTTCGAGTTTATTGAACCAAATTTTGTCGAGATATTAATTAAAAAAAATAAAACTTTCCATAGAAATAGTGAAAATATTATTTTCCATTATGCAGACAATTATTTTCCGATAATTTATTTGATGAAAATGATATCAGGTTACTTAGAAACAGAATTACATTAAACGTGTTGTTACCGTTGAGGATATTTTTCGAATTTATACGATTTCAATAATGAAGTGGTAGATAAATTAATTGTGAAAATGAACGGTATTATGTATTCCAATGAGTTTTATCAGTTACGGTCAGGAGATGCAAAATTACGCGAATCATCTGTATTTTCAATTTCAAGTCATCTGATTTATATTGGTAAATATTTTTCAAATTCCCTATATTTTCTATTGTGTTTAACCGACTGTAGAAACAGAGTAAAAATATTACGGGTATTTTTCTTTCTACAATTTTAGTTAGTTTATTTTGTTGTATGTTAACCTTTGGCTTACGGTTGGGACATCGTCCATCCAAAACGAAGGACCTCTCAAAAAGACTATTAGACTTAACCCTATTCTCTGCTGTTTAATGCTTCCATATCAAACATGCATGCTGGTAAAGATTACAGGGCGTCATTTAGGCCCCTTTACTTAGCTATATACTGATACTTGAACGAAATAGCGCTGACGGGGTTCTAATTCGGCGTCCACTACGTATAAAAAATCTCATGTGGGCAAAACATGACATTCCTTATATAATGCAATGAATTTACTACTTTTACAGTAAAAAATATAGGTTATTCTTATAGTAGATACTTTTATTATTTCCAAAATATTGAATTTTCGTCAATTAGTCGACATTTTCATTGATTTAGTGTCATATTTATCCATTTAACGTGATTTTCATTAATTTGGCAGCATATAAAAAATTTGGCCAATTTAACGACATTTTGCCAAATTCGTCGCCAAAATCTCGCCAAGCGTTATGGAAGAAGAAATAAATTATTCGTAGAACAGATAAATGACTATTATCGTTCAAATCCAAAAGTATTACTCAAAGTAACGTTTCTCATGAATGGAACGAGCTAGATTCAAGAGAATGATGTCACCAAATTTATCGCATGATATCACACATGGAAAGTGAACATATTTCTCAACAGTTAGCGTTCTAAAGTTTATGTCAATCATTTACTAAGAAAAAATTACATAAGAAATGTCTATTTACGTAACTTTATTAAAGGTTTTAATTTTTTGAGGATTTCCTCAAAATTTCACTCGAAAAGTTAGGGGGTTCTGAACATTTGATTGTGTTTAAAAACAACAGGCTCCCAGTATTCACGGATTGTAATTTTTGTACCAAATTTGATTCGAATCGTCCATTTGTTCGTGAGATATGGTCTCCACAGACTCACGGACACACACACACACACAGACATCATCTCAAAAATGTTCAATTCCTGATAAAGGATGCTTGAAGCGTGCTCTCCATTCGAAAACTCGAATTCGAATTTTTGACCCAATCACAATACTTTCCTTATATATTATACTATGTATACAAGGAAAGTACTAATTAAATAAGCACTCGCTGTTTAAATGTTGAGTTTGAACTAAATGTAACCTTTTATTTACGGGTGGGACAGCGTGAACACCAAACGAAGAACCTGTCAAAAAGACAGGTCTTTGACATACCCTATCCCAAACTGTTTCATCCCCCTTTACAGGCATTGGTGTACATGGACGCCAATGTCTCTATTTCAGAAAACAAAATAAATGTGGCCAGGAAAAATTTTAAAAATTGAAATAACTGCTCGGTGTGCGATTCCTATTGATAAAAATGCGACCACATCCAGTCTAAATTTTCATTTTATTTCCTTTATGGCTCGAAAGGACATGTGTCAATTCAATTTAACGACCGGCATTTGAACTAATTGTTTAAACCTAAATAGATAACAGTATTTTATAGCCCATACAGAACATATATAGCATAAGAATATAAAATAAAATATTTTTATTTATTCGGACCGCAAATATGCACCGATAATATTTTTATGTTATGGTTTATATGAAAAATGTTTTCGTTTTACCAGGAGTAGTATGGCCACTGCCAAGTACTCTCAAGAACGCTGCTCTGAATAAAGGGTGCAGTTAATAGAAACAAGCAATAAAAACATACTGGGACTAAATATGTAAAATTCATGCATAAGTAATTAGAAATATAAAGCACAGATGTCTCTAGGTTTGTTGCATCGTTTTGATTTGTTTACAAGAATATTTTCTTTTTTGGTTTATTTAGGCATTTTTGAGTTTGCAGCCCGCCAGCCTTTAACTGTCTTAAATATGATCCGTGGTTAAAAACAAGTTAGAGACCACTGGTCTAACCAAAGTAGGACATATCTACACTCCCTCTTTGCCAAAAAAGTGTATGTCAAGCTTTTGAGAATAAAGGGGACCAACCCATAAAGCCCGCTATATCTTAACGAGAAGTAGACGAATGTTGCGGAAAGCCGAGAGTTTCTGGTGCTGCCATCTCGTGAGTGGCAATGCGATCCTCATAACTAAGATTGTGTGGTCGTCTTTCATTCCGGTCACCATTGTGAGACCAACTGCTTTCGTGGAAGTTAAAACCCAGGTTCTGTGTCTTGGAGCCCATTATTATAATTTTCGATATCTTTGGGTCAGAACGTATAATTGGGAAAATGCTTCGTAGTAGATAATGACGCAATAGCAGGTCATCACAAAAGTTTACCAGGACAGATACCAGAGAATTGGTCAAAAAGTTAGGAATTTTGTTTCAGATTTAAATGGTTCAGTTAGTTTTTTTTCTAATAATGTATCACTTTAATTCCCAACAATACATAGCAATGCATAGGGAAAGTATTGGAATAAAGTCTCTATAGTTGTATTCGTTTTGATCCCTCTAGAACCCGAAAATACATTTTGGCGTGACGTCTATGCATGTGTAACTGTCTGTACAACTTCTCGACGAAATTTTACAAAATTCAGCGTATGGGTCATTTATAGGTCATCCACCTGTTGATGATTAGATTTCGGTACAATTCGGAAAATAATGTCTTTTTTTAGAAATGGCCAACAAAGTAGTATTCAAAATCTTAAATAAAAGACTAAGTATACCAATAAAAATTTACATATATGACTAAATGTGTCGACAAAATGGTTGTGCGTTTCGCAATATTTGATGACATAAAGAATAAAGCAGCTCCATTTCTCTAGCCGTTTCGCCATCCATTCCCGAAATATTTATTTAATTATTTATTTTGCAATTTTTGCAAGTTGACCGTGTTTCATAATGCGATAAGATGAAAGAAAAAATGTTTTGAAATTGTATACATATAATTAATCAGAATGTCAAATAAATATTGGTATCATTATGTGCAATTATACTCAATTCAATGGATCTATAAAAGAAGGGAAAGTTTGATCCTAGAGCTCTCATTTTCCTTACAATACAGGGTAACATATAGGGAAAGAATTGAGATCTTTCGCCGAGAATCGGAACATGAGGGTTTGACGCATCTACATGTTTCGAGCACTTTAGTACTCGAAAAAACCGTATTTAGAGTGACCTCAGTGTGTGAGTGTGTGTGTGTCCGTCTGTCTGTCTGTCAGTGCAATGTTTGCATCCACTCTAGCTCAAAAACGTATATATCCAGTCTATCTTAACCTTTTTACTTTCCCTGAATACATTACCGTGTATTGCAGGGAAAGTAAAAATGTTGAAGGCTATTGATATAGCTAATGCTCAATTGCGCAGCACGAAATGTTTGCTTAGGTCAGAACCTACCACATCGAAGAAGTGAGTCTAAATAAAACGATTGAAATGTATTGTCTTCACTTTCAATTCCATGAAGCTTCTCTTACCTTTTGAAAGTGCTTACGTATCAACCAAAGGCTACACAATATTAGAGGCTTCAGCCGAATGAGATAAAATATCCCTTCAGCCGAAATTCACAAATCGATCTTAAATTTTGAAACGCATTTTCGACTCAGGGTGTATGCGGATTTTCTTTTTATCTTTTTACCAGCCAGGTGTTTCACGAGAGTAAAATTAACAATGCAAATGCATTATATAAGGATTATTTATGCTATTTTAATCGCAGCCTTTCCAAGTTAATGAATTTCTTTTTTACTGACATTTCTTGCAGAAATTTCTGATATGTGGGCTTTACATGGCCCTTACTCGATAATTTAATTCATTAGGTTAAATGAAAATGCATTGACATTTTCTGTTATGTAAAGACAAATATTTCTGCTTTAGAAATGGTTTACTGTATAATGAACTATACATTTTGCTTTCCCTACAATGAATGGTAATGTACAGGGGCAGTATTGGAATCATGTCGAAAATCACAACTAAATTTACGAAAGATATACACGTTTCGGAACCTTTAGATTACGATAAAACTATTTTTACCCTGACGTATCTGTCTGTCTGTCTGGGGAATGTACGTATCCACTCTAACTTAAATACAAATGAGCCAAATTTCATAAAATTTTACAAGTAAGTCACTTATGGCTAACACTGGTGCTGATTAGATTTTGGAGAGATTCAGAAAAAAAACATGGATTATCTTGCGAAATGGCCCTCAAATATCGCCAAAATATAAAATAAAAGACTACATACACTTAAATGTATTAATTAAATCCTTGTTTTATACTTAAATTTTGACGATGAGAAAAATAGGACCAACCCCACTACTTCAGGACTAGGCGTTCTCGAATAGCTAGTTCTCGAATATTTCAGTTTTTTCGCAATTGTGACAATGGATGCGCCGGTTTTGAACGTACGTCCAGTTACCAAACGAAAGCGAAAATTGATATAAAAGTTCAAATTACGGGCAATTTCACTGTGTGCAATTAACTTAAATTTACTGAATTATTAAATAAATAAAGAGAACATTAATTTCAGTCTGTAGAGAAAAGTTATGTGCTGACTACATCAGAATTTTTATAATTATCATCAATAACAATTCTTCACATTACATTTCTGCAAAAAAAAAAAATGTATTAATAAATGCCTGAATTTAATCGGAACTTATAAAATGTATCCAAATTTTCTAGCTCAAAAACTATGTTTTAAAATATCCTAAAATTTTGGTAGTTGAGTTACCTTAGTAATTACTAAATTTTGGTATAGTTGAAAACAAAATTTGACTTCCTTGTTCAACGTATTCCGTAAAAATATACAAAAGTTAAGCTAAAAGAATGAGTTACGATCCTTTATCATTTGATCAGAAGTAGTGTGTACCGAACACAGGATCAAATCCAGCTGTCAATCAAATAAACTAGTTGAATTTAATCCTCCAAATAATGCACATTGCTTCCGATCTCATGATATTAAGGCTCTCTACCCGCTTGAAATAATTGTACTCGCTTATTGCTTTCTTTATATGCATAGTATATGTTTTAGGAAAGTGTTGTGATGGGATCGCAGATTTGAATTCGAGTTTTGGACGGGAAAGCACGTTTCAAGCATCCCTGATTACTGATCGAACATTCTTGAGGTGATGTGTGTGTGTGTGTGGAGACGATATTTCACGAACGAATGGAACAATTCAAATGGAATTTAGTACAAAAATTGCAATCCCTGAATATTGGAAGCTTATTGTTTTAAAACACAATCGAATGTCTTGAGCCCTCTAAATTTTTGTGGGAAATATTGAAGAAATCATCAAAAAATCAAAACTATTAATCAAGTTACGCAAATAGACATTTCTTATGTAATTTTCCCTTAGAAAACGATTTACATAAACTTTAGAACGCTAGTATAAACCGTTCATTGCATATTTTTGAAATAAATTTATAAAAAATTCCATAAATAAAAAAAATATTAACTTTTGAGAAACATGGTAACTTTTCATATGTAATATCATGCGATAAATTGGGTGATATCATTCTCGTGGGTCTAGCTTGTTCCATTCATGAGAAAATATACTTTGACTAATACTCTTGTATTTGAACGCCAATAATCATTTAACTGCTATAAGAATAAATTATTTTTCCGTCCATAACATTTGGCGAGATTTTGGCGACGAACGTGGCGGAATCTCGCCAACTTGGCAACTTTTTTAAATGTTGCTAAATGAATTAAAATCTCGCCAAATGGATAAAAATTAAGCTAAATCAATGAAAGTGACGACTAATTGACGAAAATTCAATATCTTGGAAAGAATATAAGTATCTACTATAAGAATAACCTATTTTTTCTACTGTAAAAGTAGTAAAATTATTGTATTATTTAAGGAAAGTCATGTGCTGTCCACATCAGATTTTTTTTTAATACCTCATTTCTTCAAAGAATTTCTAAGTATTTGTATTCTCACAAACAGTAGTTATACTCACTGTAATATAAACGAGCATTTGAAAATTAAACGTTTTCATATAAACAACTTCTTTTTATTTTCAATATCAGGTAACTTTTCGGTAATCCTATCCATATTTCGAGTTTATTGAACCAAATTTTGTCGAGATATTAATTAAAAAAAATAAAACTTTCCATAGAAATAGTGAAAATATTATTTTCCATTATGCAGACAATTATTTTCCGATAATTTATTTGATGAAAATGATATCAGGTTACTTAGAAACAGAATTACATTAAACGTGTTGTTACCGTTGAGGATATTTTTCGAATTTATACGATTTCAATAATGAAGTGGTAGATAAATTAATTGTGAAAATGAACGGTATTATGTATTCCAATGAGTTTTATCAGTTACGGTCAGGAGATGCAAAATTACGCGAATCATCTGTATTTTCAATTTCAAGTCATCTGATTTATATTGGTAAATATTTTTCAAATTCCCTATATTTTCTATTGTGTTTAACCGACTGTAGAAACAGAGTAAAAATATTAAGGGTATATTTCTTTCTACAATTTTAGTTAGTTTATTTTGTTGTATGTTAACCTTTGGCTTACGGTTGGGACATCGTCCATCCAAAACGAAGGCCCTCTCAAAAAGACTATTGGACTTAACCCTATTCTCTGCTGTTTAATGCTTCCATATCAAACATGCATGCTGGTAAAGATTACAGGGCGTCATTTAGGCCCCTTTACTTAGCTATATACTGATACTTGAACGTAATAGCGCTGACGGGGTTCTAATTCGGCGTCCACTACGTATAAAAAATCTCATGTGGGCAAAACATGACATTCCTTATATAATGCAATGAATTTACTACTTTTACAGTAAAAAATATAGGTTATTCTTATAGTAGATACTTTTATTATTTCCAAAATATTGAATTTTCGTCAATTAGTCGACATTTTCATTGATTTAGTGTCATATTTATCCATTTAACGTGATTTTCATTAATTTGGCAGCATATAAAAAATTTGGCCAATTTAACGACATTTTGCCAAATTCGTCGCCAAAATCTCGCCAAGCGTTATGGAAGAAGAAATAAATTATTCGTAGAACAGATAAATGACTATTATCGTTCAAATCCAAAAGTATTACTCAAAGTAACGTTTCTCATGAATGGAACGAGCTAGATTCAAGAGAATGATGTCACCAAATTTATCGCATGATATCACACATGGAAAGTGAACATATTTCTCAACAGTTAGCGTTCTAAAGTTTATGTCAATCATTTACTAAGAAAAAATTACATAAGAAATGTCTATTTACGTAACTTTATTAAAGGTTTTAATTTTTTGAGGATTTCCTCAAAATTTCACTCGAAAAGTTAGGGGGTTCTGAACATTTGATTGTGTTTAAAAACAACAGGCTCCCAGTATTCACGGATTGTAATTTTTGTACCAAATTTGATTCGAATCGTCCATTTGTTCGTGAGATATGGTCTCCACAGACTCACGGACACGCACACACACACAGAAATCATCTCAAAAATGTTCAATTCCTGATAAAGGATGCTTGAAGCGTGCTCTCCATTCGAAAACTCGAATTCGAATTTTTGACCCAATCACAATACTTTCCTTATATATTATACTATGTATACAAGGAAAGTACTAATTAAATAAGCACTCGCTGTTTAAATGTTGAGTTTGAACTAAATGCAACCTTTTATTTACGGGTGGGACAGCGTGAACACCAAACGAAGAACCTGTCAAAAAGACAGGTCTTTGACATACCCTATCCCAAACTGTTTCATCCCCCTTTACAGGCATTCGTGTACATGGACGCCAATGTCTCTATTTCAGAAAACAAAATAAATGTGGCCAGGAAAAATTTTAAAAATTGAAATAACTGCTCGGTGTGCGATTCCTATTGTTAAAAATGCGACCACATCCAGTCTAAATTTTCATTTTATTTCCTTTATGGCTCGAAAGGACATGTGTCAATTCAATTTAACGACCGGCATTTGAACTAATTGTTTAAACCTAAATAGATAACAGTATTTTATAGCCCATACAGAACATATATAGCATAAGAATATAAAATAAAATATTTTTATTTATTCGGACCGCAAATATGCACCGATAATATTTTTATGTTATGGTTTATATGAAAAATGTTTTCGTTTTACCAGGAGTAGTATGGCCACTGCCAAGTACTCTCAAGAACGCTGCTCTGAATAAAGGGTGCAGTTAATAGAAACAAGCAATAAAAACATACTGGGACTAAATATGTAAAATTCATGCATAAGTAATTAAAAATATAAAGCACAGATGTCTCTAGGTTTGTTGCATCGTTTTGATTTGTTTACAAGAATATTTTCTTTTTTGGTTTATTTAGGCATTTTTGAGTTTGCAGCCCGCCAGCCTTTAACTGTCTTAAATATGATCCGTGGTTAAAAACAAGTTAGAGACCACTGGTCTAACCAAAGTAGGACATATCTACACTCCCTCTTTGCCAAAAACGTGTATGTCAAGCTTTTGAGAATAAAGGGGACCAACCCATAAAGCCCGCTATATCTTAACGAGAAGTAGACGGATGTTGCGGAAAGCCGAGAGTTTCTGGTGCTGCCATCCCGTGAGTGGCAATGCGATCCTCATAACTAAGATTGTGTGTTCGTCTTTCATTCCGGTCACCATTGTGAGACCAACTGCTTTCGTGGAAGTTAAAACCCAGGTTCTGTGTCTTGGAGCCCATTATTATAAATGTTCGATATCTTTCGGTCAGAACGTATAATTGGGAAAATGCTTCGTAGTAGATAATGACGCAATAGCAGGTCATCACAAAAGTTTACCAGGACATATACCAGAGAATTGGTCAAAAAGTTAGGAATTTTGTTTCAGATTTAAATGGTTCAGTTAGTTTTTTTTCTAATAATGTATCACTTTAATTCCCAACAATACATAGCAATGCATAGGGAAAGTATTGGAATAAAGTCTCTATAGTTGTATTCGTTTTGATCCCTCTAGAACCCGAAAATACATTTTGGCGTGACGTCTATGCATGTGTAACTGTCTGTACAACTTCTCGACGAAATTTTACAAAATTTAGCGGATGGGTCATTTATAGGTCATCCACCTGTTGATGATTAGATTTCGGTACAATTCGGAAAATAATGTCTTTTTTTAGAAATGGCCAACAAAGTAGTATTCAAAATCTTAAATAAAAGACTAAGTATACCAATAAAAATTTACATATATGACTAAATGTGTCGACAAAATGGTTGTGCGTTTCGCAATATTTGATGACATAAAGAATAAAGCAGCTCCATTTCTCTAGCCGTTTCGCCATCCATTCCCGAAATATTTATTTAATTATTTATTTTGTAATTTTTGCAAGTTGACCGTGTTTCATAATGCGATAAGATGAAAGAAAAAATGTTTTGAAATTGTATACATATAATTAATCAGAATGTCAAATAAATATTGGTATCATTATGTGCAATTATACTCAATTCAATGGATCTATAAAAGAAGGGAAAGTTTGATCCTAGAGCTCTCATTTTCCTTACAATACAGGGTAACATATAGGGAAAGAATTGAGATCTTTCGCCGAGAATCGGAACATGAGGGTTTGACGCATCTACATGTTTCGAGCACTTTAGTACTCGAAAAAACCGTATTTAGAGTGACCTCAGTGTGTGAGTGTGTGTGTGTCCGTCTGTCTGTCTGTCAGTGCAATGTTTGCATCCACTCTAGCTCAAAAACGTATATATCCAGTCTATCTTAACATTTTTACTTTCCCTGAATACATTACCGTGTATTGCAGGGAAAGTAAAAATGTTGAAGGCTATTGATATAGCTAATGCTCAATTGCGCAGCACGAAATGTTTGCTTAGGTCAGAACCTACCACATCGAAGAAGTGAGTCTAAATAAAACATTTGAAATGTATTGTCTTCACTTTCAATTCCATGAAGCTTCTCTTACCTTTTGAAAGTGCTTACGTATCAACCAAAGGCTACACAATATTAGAGGCTTCAGCCGAATGAGATAAAATATCCCTTCAGCCGAAATTCACAAATCGATCTTAAATTTAGAAACGCATTTTCGACTCAGGGTGTATGCGGATTTTCTTTTTATCTTTTTACCAGCCAGGTGTTTCACGAGAGTAAAATTAACAATGCAAATGCATTATATAAGGATTATTTATGCTATTTTAATCGCAGCCTTTCCAAGTTAATGAATTTCTTTTTTACTGACATTTCTTGCGATAAATTCTGATATGTGGGCTTTACGTGACATTTACTAGGTAATTTAATGTATCAGGTTAAATGAAAATGTATTGACATTTTCTGTAATGTAAAGACAAATATTTCTACTTTAGAAATGACTTACTGTTTCATGAACTATGTATTTTGCTTTCCCTACACTGCATGGTAATGTACAGGGGCAGTATTGGAATCATGTCGAAAATCACAACCCAAGTTTACCAAGGATATACACGTTTCGAAAACTTTAGAATACGATAAAACTATTTTCAGCATGGCGTCTGTTTGTCTGGGGAATGTATGTATCTACTCTAACTTAACACAAATGAGCTAAAGTTCATAAAATTCTACAAGTAAGTCACTTCCCTCACAGCAAAGATCGTCATATGTGTGGCAGTGACGTTGTAGTCACGAGACACCTGGGTCACAATATGGCATTATATTTGTGACTTCTATTCGATGTTACGTATTAGTAAATTTTTAACTTCATTGTGACTACATTCAGTGACGTTTCCACAATTTAATTAACACGTAACAATGAGACGACATTACAATGGCAATTACAATGTGACGTCACAAACAAGTTAATATGCGACGTCACAAACGACCATGAAAATGACCAAAATGGCTTCGCTGTGACCTCAATATGACATTGCCGAGATGTACTGCGACGTCCTGTGACGTCTCAAACTCACAGTGTGACGTAAATCTTACGTCACTGTGAAAAAAATGCTGTTAGGATTGTGGGTCACACTGGTGCTAATTAGGTTTTGGTGCGATTCAGAAAAAGGAGCCTGGCTTATTTTGAGAAATGGCCCTCAAAAATCGTCAAAACCTAAAATAAAAAACTACGTATAATTAAATGTATTAATTAAATACGCGTTTCATCCTTAAATTTTGACGATGAAAAAAATAAAACAGACCCCATTACTTTAGGACTAGCCGTTCTCGAATATTTCAGTTTTATCACAATTGTAACAATCGTTGCCCCGGTTTTGAACGTACGTCCAGTTACCAAATGAAAGCGAAAAGTGATATAAAAGTTCAAATTACGGGCAATTTCACCTTGTGCAATTAACTTAAATTTACTGAATTATTAAATAAATAAAGAGAACATTAATTTCAGTCTGTAGAGAAAAGTTATGTGCTGCCTACATCAGAATTTTTTTAAATATCATGAATAGCAATTCCTCACATGCAAAATAAAAATATATTAATAAATGCTTGATTTTAATCGGAACTTATAAACTGTATCTAATTTTTCTAGCTTAAGAACTATGTGTTAAAATATCTTTAAATTTAGTAGTTAAATTACCTTAGTAATTACTAAATTTTTTATAGATGGAAACAAAAATTGACTTCTTTGTGCAACGTATTTCGTAAAACTAGACAAAAGTTAAGCTAAAAGAATGAGTTACGATCCTTTATCATTAATTCGGAAGCAGTGTGTATCGAATAGAGGATGAAATCCAGCTGCCAATCAAAACTAGTTGAATTTAATCTTCCAAACAATGCCCATTGCTTCCAATCTTATGATATTAAGGCTCAATATACGCTAGACATCATTGTAGTCGTTTATTACTTTCCTTTTATACAGAGTATAATGTTTTAGGAAAGTGTTGTGACGCGGTCGAAAATTCGAATTCGAGTTTTAGACGGGAGAGCACGTTTCATGAATCCCTGATCACTAATCAACATTCTTGAGGAGATGTCTGTGTTTGTGTGTGTGTGTGTGTGTGGAGACGATATCTCACGAACGAATGGAACAATTTAAATGAAATTTGGTACAAAAATTACAATCCGTGAATACTGGAAGCCTATTGTTTTTAAACACAATCGAATTTTCTGAACCCCCTTAAATTTGACCCTTTAAATTCTGACCTCTTAATTAAGTGAAATTTTGAAGAAATCATACAAAAATCATAACATTTAATAAAGCTACGTCAATCCAATAGACGTATTTTGTGTCATTTTTCCTTAGAAAACGATTGGTATAAACTTTAGGACGCTAGCATAAACGTTCTAGAAAGAGTGCACATTTTTCGAATAAATTTATTTAAATATCGCATAAATAAAAAATATATTAATTGTTGAGAAACTTGTTCATTTTTCATATGTAATATCATGCAATAAATTTGGTGACATCATTCTCGTGGTTCTAGCTCGTTCCATTTATGAGAAAAGATACTTCGAGTAATACTTTTGTATTCGAACGCCAATAGTCCTTTATCTGCTATAAGAATGACTTCTTTTTCCGTCCATAACATTTGAGGAAATTTTTGCGATCAACTTGGCGGAATATCGCCAACGTGGCAACTTTTGTTGCCAAAGTAGCGAAAATCTCGCCATATGGATAAAAATTACGCTAAATTAATGAAAATGACGACTAATTGACGGAAATTCAAAATCTTGGAAAGAATATAAATATCTACTATAAGTATAACCTATTTTTTACTGTAAAAGTAGTAAATTCATTGTATTATATAAGGAAAGTCATGTGTTGCCCACATCAGATTTTTTTTAATACCTTATTTCTTCAAAGAATTTCTAAGAATTTGTATTCTCACAAACAGCAGTTATGCTCACTGTGAGATGAGCGAGGTGCGAGCATATGAGAGGCAAACGTCTTTATATTAGTAATTTCTTTTTACATTCAATGTCAGGTAACTTTTCTCCAATCCCGTCCATATATCGAGTTTATTGAACCACAGTTTGTCGAGATTATAATTAAAAAATAAATAGAACCTTCCATAGAAATAATTCAGGGATTATTTTCCACTATGCAGACGATTATTTTCCGATAATTTATTTGATGAAAATGATACCATGTTGCTTAGAAACGGAATTAAATTAAATGTGTTTATACCGATGAAGATATTTATCTAATTTATACGATTTCAATAATGAAGTGATAGATAAACGAATTATGAAAATGAACTGTATTATGTATTCGAATGAGTTTTGTCAGTTACGGCCAGGAGATGCAATATTATTCGTCCCAAGATTTCTCGACGAAAATGTAGATTATCATCTATATTTTTAATTTCAAGTCATATGTTTTATTTTAGTAAATATTTTGCACATTCATATATTTTCTATTGTGTTTAACCGACTGTTGAAACAGAGTAAAAATATTACGGGAATATTTTTTTCTACAATTTTAGCTAGTTTATTTCGTTGTATGTTAACCTTTGGCTTACGGGTGGGACATCGTCAATCCAAAGCGCAGAACCTCTCAAAAAGACTATTAGACTTAACCCTATTCTCTGCTGTTTAATGCTTCCAGATCAAACATACATGTTGGTGAAGATTACAGGACGTCATTTAGGGCCCTTTACTTAACTATATAATGATACTAGAACGAAATAGCGCTGACGGGGTTCTAAATAGGCGTCCACTACGTATAAAAAATCTGATATAGGCAACATATGGCTTTCTTATATAATGAAATAAATTTACTACTTTTATAGTAAAAAAATAGGTTATTCTTATAGTAGACACTTATATTATATTCAAGAAATTGAATTTTCGTCAATTAGTCGTCATTTTCACTGATTTAGCGTCATGTTTATCCATTTGGCATGATTTTCGTTAATTTGGCAACATATAAAAAGTCGCCAATTAGGAGACATTTTGCCAAATGCGTCGCCAAAATCTCGCCAAGCGTTATAGACGAAAAAATAAATTATTCGTACAGCAGATAAATGACTATTGTCATTCAAATTCAAAAGTATTACTCAAATAACGTTTCTCATGAATTGAATGAGCTAGATTCACGAGAATGATGTCACCAAATTTATCGCATGATATTACACATGAAAAGTGAACATGTTTCTCAACAGTTAGCGTTCTAAAGTTTATGTCAATAGTTTTCTAAGAAAAAATTACAAAAGAAATGTGTATTTACGTAACTTTATTAAAGGTTTTAATTTTTTGATGATTTTTTCAACATTTCACTCGTAAAATTATGGGATTCTGAACATTCGGTTGTGTTTAAAAACAATAGACTTCCAGTATTCACGGATTGAAATTTTTGTACCAAATTTTATTCGAATCGCTCCATTTGTTTGTGAGATATAGTCTCCTTAGACTCACTGGCACACACACACACACGCACATACTTTCACACACACACACAGACATCATCTCAAAAATGTTCGATTCCTGATAAGGGATACTTGAAGCGTGCTCTCCATTCGAAAACTCGAATTGAATTTTCGACCCTGTCACAATACTTTCCTTATACATTAGACTATATATATAAGGAAAGTAATAATTAAATAAGCACTCGTTTAAATATACGGTTTGAACTAAATGTAACCTTTTTCTTATGGTTGGGATAGCGTAAATCCCAAACGAAAAATCTGTCAAAAAGACAGGTATTTGACATACCCTATCCCAAACAGTTTGATCCCTTTTTACAGGCATTGGCGTCCATGGACGCCAAAGTCTCTATTTCAGAAAACAAAACAAAAGTGGCCAGGAATAATTTTAAAAATTGAAATAACAGCTCGGTGTGCGATTCCTATTGATAAAAATGCGACCACATCAAGTCTATATTTTCATTTTATTTATTTTGTGGCTCGAAAGGACATGAGTCAATTCAATTTAACGACCGGCAATTGAACAATTTGTTAGAAACAAAATAGACAACAGAATTCTATAGCCCATACAGATCATATAATGGTTAAGAATATAAAATAAAATATTTTTGTTTATTCGGACCGCAAATATGCACCGATAATATTTTAATGTTATGGCTTATATAATAAATGTTTTCGTTTAATCAGAAGGGTACATTAGTAACCAAACTCTCTCAAGAACGCTGCGCCGAATAAAGGGTGCAGTCAATAGAAACAATCAATAAAAACATACTGGGCTTTAATATGTAAAATTTTTACACAAGTAATTAAAAATATAAAATACAGATGTTTCTAGGTTTGTTGTATCGTTTTGTTTTGTTTTCAAGAATATTTGCTTTTTTTGGCATTTTTTAGTTTGTGGCCGCCAGCCTTTAACTGACTTAAATATGATCCGTGGTTAAAAAAAAGTGAGAGACCACTGGTTTAACCCAAGGAGGGTCAGAGATCAAAAGACCAGAATGCCGCCGTTGACAGTATTCTAGAAGGCGGACGTTATCGCCGTTCGTGACGTCACTGGGTTAGAAGGAGAAATGTCAGTTTCTCCGACTAGCATTCATTTCTATGGGAAAACATAGACTGTGTCAGTCGTTCTTTTAATATAATTTGTAATTCTATCGTAAAAGCGAAGTTTAAGTGTACATTTGTGTATTATAGATGTATATATATATTAGTATTTTCACGTATATAAAGTATAATTTTGGTAAGCACAAAAATGCCTGGTTGATGCTCGGTTGCTTTGTGTTCAAATTATTATAGGAATCCAATGGGATCTATCAGTTTTCATAGATTTCCAAAAGATCCTACACTCCAAAAACTATGGATCGTGAAGTGCAAAAGAGAGGATAAAATATCCATTGCTAACGCAACTGTCTGTTCGAGTCACTTTTCTGATGAAGATTTTGAAGAAGATTTTCGGGCTAAATTTTGAATTTGAAGCCGGTTAAACGATTAAAACAAGAAGCCAAAGGCACAAAAATCTCACATACCATTAATACCGCAGTTAAAAATAATGTTTTTAATATAGCAGTATAAAAAATACTGATGATTGATATGTTTCATTGATATGTAAAATAGGTGGTCCTCTAAGTAATCCAAAAAAAACAAAATTAATAACATAAAAACGACTTCATATGCAGTATCTAAAATATATAAAAATAATTTATATTTCTGATACTAGCAATAATGGAGTTTTCTTTCTTTTTTTGGAGGGGGGGTGGAGATATTAGCATTTTGTAAGCTAATTTACACAGTTTAGTTTATTGCAAAATGTATGTAAAGTTAATTTTAAATACCTTAAGCACACATTTTACTTTGTTATTAATATACATAATCATAAAACGCAATTCTTTAGTAATCATAATATTGACATTATATTCACATCATCTGAAGTTATGGGACATTTCGTTTTGATATGTAAAAAGCTTAGAATACAAAACTAAAATCATCAAAGTTGAAATATAATGCATAAAAAATTTATTTACAATAAAACTAAAAGCCAACAGCACATTTTCCAGAAGAAATAAAAAAGTGGGTGAATGCTTTCTTAGAAATGCATGGCGCATATATGTCAAAGGAGAAATGCGTCATTATGAACTTGCAGTCAAAGTTAGCAAACATTTCACCTTCTATACCACTAAAAGCCATAACTTTGTTTTCACGAACCAGAACATTCATTCGCATTAAACACTTAAAGAAAAGCCTCTAAATGGTGTAAAAGCAGTATCATGGCATAAAAATGGTATGTATTGATTTATTATTTATGATACACGTGAACATTGCTTTAAAATTTTAAAACTGTACATAGTTTATATATTTAAAACGCTATAAAGTTTAATAACATTAATTTTGCATGCTTAAAATATCTTTGTGAAACTGACAGATCCAGTGGCTTAACCAAGAGTCATAGTACTCTACTAGCTCACAAAATGCATCGTCCTTTTGTTGGGTAAATAAAATAAATCTACTGCCATTGACCATCCATTCGACCGTCAACGCCCCCCTTTTCCCAAGATCCGATCTACGCTTCTTAATATAATATATAGTTATGTAACTACAAATTGATGATATTTCATAGCCATCAATATATGTTACATGTATGTGGGATTTTTTACGCAATTAGTTATTTTTGAAATACATATTTATATTACATGTAGAAAGAATTATCAATGTTTAAGATAATGGATACTATATTTTTAAAAATCCGATGATTAGATATTTATTCATATCATCATATCTGTATTAAAACACTTGAAATGTAATTTTTTTATTTACTACACTTTTCACGATATATCAGCTTTTATTATAAATAATATATGCATTATAATATTTTAATGATAGCCCTATGCATTTATGAGTAGAATCATTTAATTTCATTCTTCTAAAATTTTATTACGAATGATCTTATCTCCTTTTCGAATGATAAACGCGAACTTTCTAAACTTTATACACGTATCTCTATGTCCCCTCTTCTTGACTTGTAAGTCAGTGACGTCACGCTTCAAGTTTCTCTCCCGGTCGAAAAGCAACCTCCCTTCTCTGACCTACCTTATGTTTAAAGTACCTTGGGTTTAACCAAAGTACGACATATCTCCACTCTCTCTCTTTGCCAAAAACGTGTTCATTAAGCTCTTAATAATACTAGTCCGTTTATCCTAACCTCAACATATGTCAAAAATATGAGTAGAGTAGATGTAGCTGCGCAACTGGAACTGCTTTTCGCGCGATATCCAAACACGATACTCGCAGGCGACTTCAACGCGCACCACCGAGCGTGGGGCTGTAGGAGAGTCAATTCACGCGGTACACAGATACACAGACTGCTGAACACGACAAACACTAACATTATTGTACCGTCGACACCAACCTGCTTCTCAGGCGCCAACGGCTCATTTATAGACTTTGTCCTAACGCGAAACATAGATTACGCTCACACTATTAGTACCCTGGATGAATTCGACTCGGATCATCTGCCGGTACTGGTGACATTCGACCTGAAAACACCTCTTCCAGCCTCTTTGGGACAAGAGAGAGTCAACTGGGAAGTATTCAAAAGAGCACTCTTCGAGCCGCACTTAGCAGTACCTAACATAATGAGCACGGCGGATATTGACTCTGCCACGCACACACTCACAACAGAAAGCAAGAGAGCAATTGCCTCTGCCACAACACATCGTGAGTCTCCAAAAATGCCCACACTTTCCCACCATGTCAAGCAATTAGTCAGGCAAAGAAATAGAATACGTAAGACATGGCAGGCTAACAGAGACCCCGCCCTTAAAAGGGAGCTTAACAGACTCACGTGCAAAGTCAGGAAAAAAATTGTCGCAGAAAAGCAGCAACAGTATAAAGAACTAATCGAATCCCTTAGCCCAGAAGACGTATCGCTCTGGCAATTCGCAAAAAGACTCAGGAAACCTCAAATTAAGCTCCCGCCACTAATAGATGGTGCTAAAATCGCGTACTCAGACGAGGAAAAAGCCCAGGCGCTCGCAAGCCATTATGAAAAACAATTCCAACCAAACCACGATCTAATGTGTCAGGACACCCTAAGAATGGTTAGTTAAACTTTAAATAACTTCAGGAATTCCCCGGTAACGGCTTAGATTGACCCAGCCACCCCGCAGGAGATAGTAGAAATTATTAAAAATCTCAAAAACCGTAAAAGCCCAAGGCAAGACAAAATCAGAAATATTGCGGTTAAAAACCTACCCTTAAACGTAATATGTTACTTGACTATCTTAATAAATAAAATATTAAAACTAAACTATTTCCCCAAAGAATGGAAGAAAGCGATAATTATAACAATCCATAAGCCTGGTGAGGATGCCACAATTCCAGCCAACTACAGACCAATTAGCTTGCTACCGACACTTAGTAAAATTACTGAGAAAATTATTCTTAAGAGACTGAACACGCACCTTAGTGAGAATGACATTATCATTCCGGAGCAGTTTGGATTTCGGCCAAAGCACTCCACCACTCATCAATTGCTGAGAGTGGTAGAATACATATCTTCTGGTCTCAATAACAAGACACCCACAGCTGCGATTTTTCTTGACATACAAAAAGCCTTTGATAAAGTATGGCCCTGTCGATTAGCGTACAAATTGATCACTTTAAAAGTCCCTGACGCACTTGTCAAACTTTTAATCTCATACTTAAATAACAGACACTTTCAAGTCAGAGTAGGAGGTAACTTATCTACACCCAAGCTCATTAAAAGTAGTGTACCGCAAGGTTCTATCCTGGGCCCGACACTCTTTAACATATACCTGAACGACATCCCTAGGACTCCAAACACAGAGCTGGCACTCTATGCAGACGACAGTGCGATACTTGCAAAACCCTCCTATGTCTCAGTAATGCACAGACAGCTACAACAACACTTAGACATACTCCAAACTTGGCTGGAAAAATGGCGAATAAAATTAAACCCCAATAAATGTCATTGGATTTATTTCTCTAGAAAACGTAAACCTCCGTTGCCTCTGTACATAAACAACCATGCCCTGAAAGCGGAAAAATCTACTAAATACCTAGGTGTAACGATAGATTCCCACCTAACCTGGAAACAGCACGTAACGAACTTAATCAAAAAAGCGTATATGGCCACAGGAGCCTTATACCCAATGATAGGAAACGGAAATCTAAGTTATCAAAATAAACTCCTAATTTATAAATCGGTCATCCGCCCGGGAATGCTGTATGCAGCACCCGTATGGGGATATGCCTGTAAAACTACAATAGACCTCCTAGAGACAAAACAAAACAAAATCCTACGGATTATCAGGAAAGCTCCCAGGTACTTAAGGAACTCGGTAATTAGGAATGACTTCAAAATAAAAACTGTTAGAGCCCAAATTAAAAAGCTAGCGCTTAAATTTTACAGAAATTTGCCATCCGTTCCAAACGAACTGTTATTCAATCTGCATGACTATGATCATCGCAAGGCCAAATCTCGTAAGAGACCCCGCGCTGTTCTAAACATCGATAATCGGAATTAAAAGATCCCACCTCAAACATCTGATTTTTAAATAAAACTCGCGACTATTTTTTTATAAAAAAAAAAAAAAAAAAAAATATTCTAAACTCTAAACTGCCAAAACGCTAGGTAACCCTTAGATCTGCATCAACCTCCCAAACTGCTTAAACTCTAAATGTGCAACAAACTGCCACACTAGGAGCTAGGACAAATAATAAAAAGTAGTAAATAAAAACCTCGAACCTCCAATTAGGGTCACTGAATTAATGTCACAGTTTGACGATAAGAACCACATATTGAAACTGGAGATTAAAGACGTTTCGCGCCTGGTGCTCTGTCTTGTACGACACTAAGACTTTCTTGAGAATAAAGGGGGCCAACCCCATAAAGCCCGGGAGGGTCAGAGATCAAAAAACCAGAATGACGCCGTTGACAGTATTCTAGAAGGCGGACGTTATCGCCGTTCGTGACGTCACTGGGTTAGAAGGAGAAGTGTCAGTTTCTCCGACTAGCATTCATTTCTATGGGAAAACATAGACTGTGTCAGTCGTTCTTTTAATATAATTTGTAATTCTATCGTAAAAGCGAAGTTTAAGTGTACATTTGTGTATTATAGATGTATATATATATTAATATTTTCACGTATATAAAGTATAATTTTGGTAAGCACAAAAATGCCTGGTTGATGCTCGGTTGCTTTGTGTTCAAATTATTATAGGAATCCAATGGGATCTATCAGTTTTCATAGATTTCCAAAAGATCCTACACTCCAAAAACTATGGATCGTGAAGTGCAAAAGAGAGGATAAAATAACCATTGCTAACGCAACTGTCTGTTCGAGTCACTTTTCTGATGAAGATTTTGAAGAAGATTTTCGGGCTAAATTTTGAATTTGAAGCCGGTTAAACGATTAAAACAAGAAGCCAAAGGCACAAAAATCTCACATACCATTAATACCGCAGTTAAAAATAATGTTTTTAATATAGCAGTATAAAAAATACTGATGATTGATATGTTTCATTGATATGTAAAATAGGTAGTCCTCTAAGTAATCCAAAAAAAAACAAAATTAATAACATAAAAACGACTTCATATGCAGTATCTAAAATATATAAAAATAATTTATATTTCTGATACTAGCAATTATGGAGTTTTCTTTCTTTTTTTGGAGGGGAGGGGGGGGGAGATATTAGCATTTTGTAAGCTAATTTACACAGTTTAGTTTATTGCAAAATGTAGGTAAAGTTAATTTTAAATACCTTAAGCATTTTATTTGTTATTAATATACATCATCATAAAACGCAATTCTTTAGTAATCATAATATTGACATTATATTCACATCATCTGAAGTTAAGGGACATTTCGTTTTGATATGTAAAAAGCTTAGAATACAAAACTAAAATCATCAAAGTTGAAATATAATGCATAAAAAATTTATTTACAATAAAACTAAAAGCCATCGGCACATTTTTCAGAAGAAATAAAAAAGTGGGAGGATACTTTCTTAGAAAAATGCATGGCGCATATATATCAAAAGAGAAATACGTCATTAAGAACTTGCAGTCAAAGTTAGCAAACATTTCACTTTCTATACCACTAAAAGCCATAACTTTGTTTTCACGAACTAGAACATTCATTCGCATTAAACACTTAAATAAGACTTTCATGCCACAATTAGTAGAGAGAAAAAAGCAAAGAAAAGCCTCTAAATGGTGTAAAAGCAGTATCATGGCATAAAAATGGTATGTATTGATTTATTATTTATGATCCACGTGAACATTGCTTTAAAATTTTAAAACTGTACATAGTTTATGTATTTAAAACGCTCTAAAGTTTAATAACATCAATTTTGCATGCTTAAAATATCTTTGTGAAACTGACAGATCCAGTGGCTTAACCAAGAGTCATATACTCTACTAGTTCACAAAATGCATCGTCTTTTTGTTGGGTAAATAAAATAAATCTACTGCCATTGACCATCCATTCGACCGTCAACTCCCCCCTTTTCCCAAGTTCCAAACTACGCTTCTTAATATAACATATAGTTATGTAACTACTAGATTGATGATATTTCATAGCCATCAATATATGTTATATGTTTGTGGGATTTTTTACGCAATTAGATATTTTTGAAATACATATTTATATTACATGTAGAAAGTATTATCCATGTTTAAGATAATGGATACTATATTTTTAAAAATCCGATGATTAGATATTTATTCATATCATCATATCTGTATTAAAACACTTGAAATGTAATTTTTATATTTACTACACTTTTCATGATATATTTCAGCTTTTATTATAAATAATATATGTATTATAATATTTTAATGATAGCCCTATGCATTTATGAGTAGAATCATTTAATTTCATTCTTCTAAAATTTTATTACGAATGATCTTATCTCCTTTTCGAATGATAAACGCGAACTTTCTAAACTTTATACACGTATCTCAATGTCCTCTCTTCTTGACTTGTAAGTCAGTGACGTCATGCTTCAAGTTTCTCTCCCGGTCGAAAAGCAACCCCACTTCTCTGACCTACCTTATGTTTAAAGTACCTTGATTACGGTATGGATCTCTGTAACCTTTTTTCCTACAGGAAATATATAAAAAAATGCTCTGGAAAGTTCGAATTGTAGAACGAATTTCTTTTTAACTTTTTAAATTTATGTAAGTTTAGAATGCATATATTTTCTTTTTAACACTTTACAACATAGTTGAAAAGTGTTTATGACTTTGCTCATTCTGTCTGTCTGTCTGTCTGTTTGTCCGTTAGCACGATAACTGCCGTAAAAAAGACTTTATCAAAATGAAATTTTAGTATGCTGTTCAGACGGTTTGTGGAAACTATGGGAAAATAAATGAATAATATCACCCAATTAGTTTTGGATTGAACCCGGATTGAAAAAATGAAATACATTGAACGCTATGGGACCTAATTTTTAAAACATTTTTTAAGCGAATATAAAATTCACAAATTCCTTTGAAAGTTTTAGGAAATTTTTAAATTATCCCATAAAATATATAAAAAAAAATTCAGCAAAATATATTCAGTAGTTTTTTAAATAAAAATTAAAATAATAATTGCACCCTTTATACAGATAGATCACGTGACCATTATATGAAGCGATCACGTGACCCACTTCAACATAAAATATGGCATCCATCTTGTATCAAAATCCTGATTTTTAAAGTTCTTTTTAATTCATATGTAGTGTTGTATCCGCCCTAAAACCATTGTGTTTTTGCTTAAATTCTGTGAATCAATGTTCTAAAATAACACAATTACAATATACTGGAGTTTAAATGATCATCAAACTTTGATTATTTCTATAACGAAGCCTAATTTTCACTTATGGAAAATGTAAACACCAAAAGATGTAGAATGAGTTCTATAAGAATTGCTGCATTTCTTTAACGCAAAATTATTTTGCTCACGGAGTCTGCAATATAGCTGATATGAATAAAACATTCATTGATTTTACTCAGAGAACCAGCGATTTTTTCGATGAAGTTTTAAGCACAGAGTTAAATCACTTAAACCTCCATGGTTTTAAGTTTTTAAATAAAATAAACTATTATAGTAGTGTGATGAATGAAAGGAATTTAAAAAAATTATCAATGAAGTGCTGCTTTTATATAGAGACGATTTATCTTTCGATGACGTCATTTGAAGTCCAATTGTTTTCGATGAAGTTTTCAAATATAATAAATTATTATAGTATCATGATAATTTGAAAAATATTATCTTGGAATGTATCCCATTTTAGAGATGTTTAAACCTGGCAATGTATATTTCAATGCCGTCATTTGAATGAAGTTCAATTTTTTCGATAAAGTTTTAAGTTTTCAAATATAATAAATTAATGTAGTATTGTGATAATTTTTGAAATATTACCGAGGAATGTATCCGTCCTATAACCGCTTTATTTTTGCTTAAATTCTGTGCATCTACATCCTGACACAATACACTTACAATATATTTGAGTTTAAATGATCATCAAACTTTGATTATTTCTACATCGTAGCCTAATTTTTCCTTATGAAGGATGTGAACACCAAAAGATGTGGAATGAGTTGTGTAAGAATTGCTGCATTTCTATAATGCAAAATTATTTAGCTCATGGCGTTTGCAATATAGCTGATATGAATGAAACATACATTGATTTTACAGAGAGAAGCAAACGATTTTTTCGATGAAGTTTTAAGCATAGAGTTAAATTACTTGAATCTTCGTGATTTTAAGTTTTTAAATAAAATAAATTATTATAGTATTGTGATGAATAAAAGAAATGGAAAAAAGTTCATGAATGAAATGCTGCTTTTGAAAAGAAAGCCAGGCGATTTATATTTCGATGACGTCATTTGAATAAAGTTAATTTGTTTTCGATGAAGTTCTCAAATATAATAAGTTATTGTAGTATTATGATAATTTTAAAACTATTACCGAGGAATGTATCGCATTTTAGAGATGTTTAAACCAGGCAATTTATATTTCAATGCCGTCATTTGAATGAAGTTCATTTTTTTCGATAAAGTTTTAAGTTTTCAAATATAATAAATTAATGTAATATTGTGATAATTTTAAAAATATTACCGACGAATATATCGTATTTTAGAGATGTTTAAACCGGGCAATTTATATTTCGATGCCGTCATTTGAATGAAGTTCATTTTTTCCTATGAAGTTCTAAGTTTTCAAATATAATAAATTAATGTAGTATTCAGATAATTTTTTAAATATTAACGAGGAATGAACCGCATTTTAGAGATGTTTATATAAAATTGCATTGAAGTTGGAAAGTGTTTCACAATCAATGCTTTATGCATGATTGATCTTTCTTGTTACTTTTTAAATTTATGTAAGTTTAGAATACATATATTTTCTTTTCACTTTTTAAATCTATATATGTTTAGAATAAGTAACAGTATCAAATATTCGAAGTCAACATTTTGACGGAATTACTCTATCGAGTATCCTAGAAAACGACAAGTTATTCTCTAAAAAGTGGTAGTAAAGCAAATACTTGATAAAAAGTAAGGTATTAACAGGTTTCGGAATTAAAAAGTGATATCCTTCTTCAGAACAGTGAGACAGAGCAATTGTCTCAGCCAGAGAAAGAGGGGTTTTTATCGTTAGAGAATTACACACTTGATCCAGGAAGAAAGAAGATGCTAAGCGAAAAATAAAAAATAAAATGTAAAACCAAGAAGTTACCATTAATTAATCTCGGATTAGCTCTTAGAACTGGGAAGGGCTGAGACATTTTCTGCTCTAAGTTAAATTGCGGAGGCAAACCGACGCCAGATAGAGGATTAATGCTGCCACTACGCTATTTAGAAATTATAGAAACATGGAAGACATCATTGTGATACGAAAATGGCCCGAGAAAGAGTTGGGGATGGTTAAAAAGAACTTTAAAATGGCTTCAAAAATTAAATGAGTATCGAAATCAAGTTATTTATAAATAAGAATCAAAGCATCCACACTAAAATCTGTCGAATCACAATTCCCAACTTAAATTGGAGCACATCCCTTTAAACAGAATCAAAAACTGAATTGGAGAATAACATTCCATTCCAAAAATAAAAATCTATCGATACCATTTTGATGCCACTTTAATATATTTTGACCCACTGACGCTAATGACATATTATTTTTAACCGCCTTATAGCTCACGTAAAAACAGCTTTGATATTTGGTTAAGGAGTTTTTAAAGATTTTGAACTCCTTTTTCCAAAACCATAGGTCGGCACCATGCTGAAAAAAATCGATTTTGTGACGAAAAACATTTCTTCGAAATGACCTCGGCCAAATGGCTCTCGCTCGCATGTAATGCAAGCAAGTAGTAAATAAGCAAGTAGTGAAGCATAAAGTATTTAATAGTGAGAGCACTAATCAGTATCTTGTCATAAAATGAATCGTCACGGAATCTAATACTCAATTTATTTTTTTAACTTTTCTTAAATAAGGTTTAGTACGTCATTTAAAATCAATAGAAATTTTATGTAATATATATATTGTGCGAATTAAGATCTAATTTTATTTAACTTATTATAAAAATACGTTAAAATACGTTATTATGAATTTCAATGTTTAATATATTTTTAAGTTTTATTAATAAAAGTACGGGAATATCTTATTAGTAATTGAACAATCAGATTGCAACTCCGATCGCCAGTTCGTCGCTTTCAAGAAAACAAAACCCCGATTTATTCTAACGATTAAATTCTATGAAAATTTACATTTATCATTTTTCAATTATGCCTTTGATAGGTTTAATAAAGGAGATCCTGTACTTCATACTTGTAAAAGGGGCCTTGTTATTTACTTTTGTACATAAGCCCAGGCAGGGATTAAGGTGTCCTTGCGTCCTATAAGAAATTGAACGAATTGGAATTCCTGACAATTATGTTAAACTAGAAAACAAGCATTATTTAGAAAAATATCAAAGCTTTATTATGAATAGGCGGGCCATGTATCAATTGCAAACATGGGCACGCCCACATTTGTGCACTCCCATTTTTAACATTTGAAGGAGTATTACATGCATATGAAATATGCAATAAATATGAAATGGGGTAATTAAGTAAATGCTTTCATTCGAAACCCAGGGTCCGACTAAGTTTTTACAGGCCCAAGGGCACAAGCAAGCAGTCCAGCATAATAGAGGACTGGGGATTTGATGTACTTCCACAACCAACTGAAATAAAACTCTAACATCGGGGAATTATAAGGATTTTCCACTTTATATTAGCAGTGTATTTTAATTAATAAAAATGACACTTTTGATAGTTTTGTTGTCATGTATATATAAATTTATACACTGCATATATTCTGAAATTATCACCTGCTAAATATTGATTAAATTGGAAGCAATTGCTTCATCTTCGATACTTATAAAGGGAAGTTATCAATCAAAGTGTAACTATTTTTTTTATAAAAAATAAATAAACAAACATTTAGTTTGTTCTTTTTTACATTAGCTGGCCCTCTGTAATGGGAGCCCGTGGCCGGGGCCCCTGCTTTAATCTGGCTCTTTTGAAATCATTGTTTTCACAGGTGCTAAAATGATAAAAAAAAAATTGCGGAATTTAAATAATTTTTCAGCATGGATTTTATATTGGCACAAATTCTGTTATCCCAAGTCAAAATTTCATTTTATTTTATTTATAGTTTGACAGATCATAAGCATATTTTTGGGCAGTCTTTAGCTAAACCCAAAATGGTTAACATTATTCTATCTTCTCGTAGAACAAAGCGTAATGAGAAATTAAAACAAAAATGTTTTTGCGGATCAACAACATATACCAATAATATTTTAAAATTATATTATATATAAAATAGTTATTGTATACATATACGAAAATCAAGGATTCAATCCAGATTTCCGAAAATCTTTTGAAGATGATTCTAGTTCTCTCAGCCATCGCTTCAGGTTCTCAAGGGGTCATGCATTTTTGTGATGGATGTGCATAGGATTATTACGAGTGTGGAGGACTTGTTCATTTCGCCAGTGGAAGCAAAGGGATTTCAAGCCTGGAAGGACTTAGTGTTCAAGCATGGTGGATACACGTGCGAGCAGTATGCTGCGGAGCCAGTGAAGACGGATGTGGATCTTTTGAGAGACTGGAGAGGTAGACATGGCTGGAAACAGCTTATGATGGACAACGGTGTGGATTATACTGAACTTCGGTTCAATATGGACAGTGTAAAGATTGTTGAACCAACTGCCGTGAAAATGGCGCAACAAGGAGTGTCAGCCAAGCACGTGTTACAGCGGGCGAGTAATGAAAAGAAGAACTGGGCCGAGATCATGGATGACCAGGATCAAGGAGAGACTGTTTCTTCATCGGAGGACGAGGATACCCCAAGTGCGGCCGGCTACGCGGCAGCCTACATCAAGACCCTGGGATGTGATAGCGACCAGTTAAAGAAAGACTCTGCTGAGTGGAAAATATACAGCCACTTCAAGATTTACGACTGGATCATCGCCAGACTTGAAGAGGAGCTGGAGGAAGACGGGATCGAGTTCGATCGAGCCAAGATGATCAGGACAATACTATCAGGTACCATTTCTGATTCCAATCTGCTAGCCAGCCACCCTAATCTTAGTACTTTAACTAATAGGAAATCTTACAATCTTGTATATGATATATATAGAGATAGGAAAACTAAAACAGAGGACGAGTTATATCTTAAATTTAAACACGAAATGTTTAGTAATCTTGAAGGGTATATCACCCAGCCTAAAAGCAAAAAGTTAAAAACTTCTGATAGTAGTAAACCCTCTACTTCTAAACTAAAATCCCAGGATATCCAAACCAAAAATAAATTTAGCAAATTAAATGACGATGAAGTCGAAATGACTGAGGCGCCATCCCCCCCTAAGGAAAAAGTCTCGTCCTTCTATGTGGACTCCACAATTAATTGGGGAGCCCTCATAGAGGACTTAAACAAGTTTTTAGAGTGCAAAGTTCAGGGTCTTCTCATGGGAAGAGTGATCCGGATCACTCCTGGGTCCGTTGAGGACTACAGGCGTGTGCAGGCTCACTTAACCCGTGAGGGGATTCCTTTCAGTTCATTAAACCTCAAAACGGATAGGCCGAGGAAGATAGTAATAAAAGGCTTGCCCACTAATACCAGTATTGAGGAAATAAAAAAAGAGCTTGCCGCGCTTGGTTTTAAAATTGTTAGAATCACGCAGCTAAGGAATAGGCGTGATAGGACCCCCCTCCCCATCTTCTTGGTTGGACTTGTGCCGACGGAGGGATGGGCGAGGATTTATGAAGTTAAATCCCTGTTTTCCATGCAAATCAAAGTTCAACTTTTTAAGGCGAGAGGCCATAAAATGTGCTACAATTGTCAACTTTGGAACCATCATTCTGACCAGTGTACCCTCCCTCCCCGCTGCCTTAAATGTGGCGAAGGTCATCCCACGAGAAACTGCAGAAAAAATAGGGACACCCCGGCGAAATGCGCCAACTGTTCAGGATCCCACCCTGCCAATTTTAGGCACTGTCCCCAAAACCCCTGGTTTAGGAAAAAAACGCAGGAATTGAAAAAGGTACAAAAATCTGCTAAAACTTCACCCACCCTTGGCGAGGATAACTTTCCCCCCCTCCCCACTAATATAAACTCCCCTGTGCAGGAAAAGCCGGCAAGTGCCGAAACGGTAGGAGGAACTACTGGCGAGCACTTAGTCCATACTCAACCTGTATCAGACAAAATCCCTCAATCTGCAAATGCAAATGCTTTTCTAGAGTTTCTAAGTCTGTACAAAGAGGTAGAACAATACATTGATATTAATAAACTCAGCAGTATCTTAAAAGATGTAGTTAAAATTCTCAAAGGCGACGAAGACGCAATGACAAAAACTTTCCAAATCGTCGAAATGATAACTAGAGTCATCAAATCCCAAACCCTCCAAATTTAAGTTTTTAAACTTTGGCCGGCTAGCAGAGAAGTCTCAGTGTGGATTTCCCTCATCACCTGTTCAGCCATTGAACTCATTCCCACGTGCCTCACATACCCCGAAGATTGTGAACAGTCTATCCCACGTGCCTCATCATGTTGCATACGGACTTCCCAACGTGCCTCATCACCTCGACGCAGTGGCGCCAGCTCTTACGACGACGACCCGCCCATCAGGGGTTGTTCTTCATCAACGAACTTTTATGTGCATACAAGTAATGTCAAATCTACACCACAAGTAATCATTCAACACAGAAGATAGAGGCGGCAACGCCAGGTGCTTCATCAACGACGACGAACGAGTTATATACGAAAATACACTTCTTTAAAAAGTCCAGACAGCGCCTTTATAGGCGTATTTCACACTATAAAATAAGCAAATACGCTTTATAAATGAAGCAATGCGTTTTTTTATGCACCGATTTTGTAAACAAAAAATAAAAAAATCTTTTTTAGAATTGCAAATTAAACAGATTTGGTTTGATTGTAAATTTAGAGAAAGCTGTTCCTTTATGGAAAAGCCAAGCACAAAGAAGGTTGGAATTTTTAAAAGAAAAAATAAAAATTATTTTACTTAATAGGTTTTTAATTTTCTTTTCTCTTTGTTTACAACCATATGGAGAAACTAAGCCAAATGTAAGGTACCAATTTTGATACTTCATCATGAATTATATGATTAGTTACTTCTATGATAAATAACATTGTTAATTGTACTATGACGAATTTATTATTCAAGATTCCAACTCTACTTGGAAATTGACAGGAAATTAAAAAAATTGTGATCCTAAAAGTCCAAAATTTAGTAAACATTTTAAAACTCATTTCATAAAGTTTATAAGGTATATTCATTGTGTCATCAGATATACAATGTATTCTGTTTATTAACACAAATAAAGAGTACCGTGCATTTCTTAAATCTTATTTTTGTTTTTCAATGCAGAAAAGCCAGAAATTTATATTTTGTTGGGGGACGACAATGCAATTTTTTTTATACAAAATACAAGAAATTACTTAAATACCTGGAAATTTGAGGGTAATTGTACATTTGTTAAAAATTACTCCTCTGGAAAGCAAAATACTCCTTCAAACCAAGTCAGGGGATATTTTTACTCTTGGGGGAAAATTCTTGCTCGATCTTTGATTCCTTTCATAAAACTGTATAGGCTGCGAAGAACAAAGTCGCAGCTGATCTAAATATGCAGAACAAATATTTATGGCTCATCCGACTTGACATTGGCTTAAGGCAGTGTTTCCCAAAGTGGGGTACGGGAAGAGTTTGGTACGCGTTGCACCGGAGTTTGGTGGGGATATGCACTGCACCGTGCTTAGCTGCGCCTAATTCTACGGTCTCATGAGTCAAGCCAAGACAGTCTTGTGAGGCGTAAGATGGTCCGGTGTGACACGGTGGAAATATACCACACTTCGTTACAGAAACAACTTACTTCGTTAATAGTTAGTGGCTTCTCCAGGCGCCTGTGTATTTTTAGCTTATGTGTCATTTTTCTTATAGGAAATGTTTGTTATGTGCTTTAGTAAGTCCCACTGATTTTGATTATTTTTATAAAATATAATTTTTATCCCTAACGTAGAATATGGATCGCTGGTTGAAATCTGGAACTACTACACCGAAAGAAAGTAATGATTATAGTAGCAATCAACTAACAGGAAATAATGCAATTAACCACGAACCAACTTCAATTCTGAAAGAACTTATTAAGAAAAAAGCAAGGGAAATTCGCAAGTACGACAAAGAATATCTTAAATTTGGATTCTCATGGACTGGAGATGAAAATGAGCCTATTCCATTTTGCGTCATTTGTTTTGAAAATCTAACAAACGAAAACATGAAAATATCCAACTTAAAGCGCCATTTTGAGATAAACCATAATCAGTACAAAGATAAACCCATAGATTTTTTTGAAAATAAACTTAAGGATTTAAATCAGTCTCGAAAAGTAATGCGGGATTTAATAGGAGGTAACAATCAAAAAATGCTAGAAACTTCGTTTCGCGCGTCGCTTTTAATTGCGAAATGTAGTGCAGCGGAAACCATTGGCGAAATTTTTATCAAGCCTGCAGCCAAGATAATGGCAGAAGTGAGATAGAGCGAAACAGACTTTTGACCGCGTTTCTCTCTCAAGTAATACAGTTTATCGACGAATCATTGATATGTCTAATAATGTGAAACAGATGTTATTATCTGATATTTCTCAAAGTCGTTATTATGCATTGCAAGTCGATGAGTCCACTGATATTGCGAATTTTGCAAATCTTATAGCGTTTGTTAGATGCGAAAAAAATCGAGAAATTCATGACGACTTTTTATTTTGCCACCCTTTATTAGGTCACACAACAGGAGAAGATATCTTTAATGTTATGAAAAAATTTATGCAAGAGAACAAAATTGATTGGAATAGATGTGTTGGAATAAGCACAGATGGAGCAAAAAGTATGGTCGGAATTAATAAAGGACTCGTTGCAAGAATTCAAAATGCTGCCCGAAATGTCATATCCACACATTGTTGCATACACAGAGAGGCTTTGGCAATACGTAAGATGCCCGCTGATCTACAGAAAGTTCTGGATGAAAGCGTGAAAATCGTTAACTATATTAAAAACCGTCCTCTGAATGCACGACTGTTTTCGCAAATATGCGAAGAAATGGGAAGTAGTCATACCCAGCTTCTTTATCATACCGATGTTCGTTGGCTATCTCGAGAAAAAATTCTAAATAGATTGTTTGAACTTAAACATGAACTTCAATGTTTTCTTAATGATAGATTTGAGTTGAGAAATTGTTTACATGACTGGAAATGGCTTAGTAAACTAGCATACTTAGCAGATATATTCTCTGTTTTAAATTGCCTTAACTTATCGTTGCAAGGCAAAGAAATTTCATTGTTTCACGTTCAAGATAAAGTGAACGCTGCCATCGCAAAACTAAAGTTATGGCAAAAGAGAGTTGGTAATGGAGAAGTAGACTCGTTTCCCTCTCTTCATGAGTTTATAGCAAGTTCGACTACTAAAATTGATGCTGATACTCTGAAATGCATAACACAGTATTTGGAGAGTTTGCAAGTGGGCTTGAAAAACTATTTCCCTGATTTAACCAAAAATATTGAATGGATAAGATATCCGTTTAACATTAACACAACATCCATGCCAGAAGATTTGTCACATGCGGAAGAAGAGCAATTGTTGGAATTGGCTTCAGACGGATTCTTGAAAAATAAACATAAGGAGAGTACTTTAACATCATTCTGGTTACAAATGCAACTTGTGTATCCGGTTTAACCAGAAAAAGTTCTAAAATACATCTTGCCTTTTCCAACTTCATATTTATGTGAAGTTGCTTTTTCAGCATTTGCAGATATTAAGCCGGAAAAAAGGAACAGACTATTGGACGTGGAACCACATCTCAGATTAAAATTAACAACCAGGGAACCAAATTATGACGATCTGTTATCTCAGCACAAACAATTTCATCCTTCTCATTGATCCAAATAAACGTTATTTATAATATAACTTTTATTTATATTTTACTATGAATAATTTTATTTCTCTTTTCTTATTATTTTGTGTATGTCACAAATAAAGAAAAAAATGCATTTTGATTGTTATTAAAATACATCCATTTTTTTTACGAGGGGTACTCAGCGTTACGAAACTTATAGAAGGGGTACACATATGTCAAAAGTTTGGGAAACACTGAGGAACACACTTAAGGAAATGCGTTGCGGGGCATGAAAATCCCCTGTGTGGAGCTTGGTAACATTTCGCCTTTGTTAATTTAGAGCAATTGACTGGTATACTGATATATTTTGTAAAGACCTCTAAAACTAATACAGCATTTATGTTTGCACGTTCTCAAGCATGTCAGTTAGGTCTAGATACGTTCGCCGACAGGCCATAGGTAAATTTCTTCGAGGGTAGCCATTTGGACAGTATTGGTTAAGTTCTAATCCGGATTAGTAAACGAATAAAATAATTTTATCCTTTACGGATATCATTGTTCTATTTATTTTCTCTTAGATTATGACATTGCGAAAAGTAAAAATTGAAATAATTTAACGTATTGTCCACGTAACGTTTGTAAAGGGAAGTATTGCTGTGAGGGTACGTATTAAACAAACATTTAATTGATCCATTTGAACATAGCAGTCTTTTAATTTAGATTTTGGAAATTTTTGTGGACCATTTTGCAAAACAAGGAAGGTTCTTTCTTTCCGAATCGCATCGAAATCTAATCAGCACCACAATATCCCACAGGTGACTATCTACCAACGTTTGTGAACTTTGATCAATTAGTTTCTCAACTGGAGTGGATACATACACTTTTTGCAGGCCATTACGCAAAAATAGTTGTTTTTTCCCGAATTTTTACAAAATGCAATCAGCACTAAGGTAACCCACGCAAATAAACCATATATACCAAATGTTATGAAATTTGGTCAATTAGGTTTTCATCTAGAGTGGACATATACATTGCACAGACACGCAGACATCACGCAATACAACATGTAACAACATGTCATTCAACATGTCATTCAATACAACATGTCATTCAATACAACATGTTTTCGGGTTAGTTTTTACTAAGAATCAGACGTTTGGAAGGTTTATTGCGCGGATGATTATAAACACCAGCTACAGCATAAAGCATTTTGTTGTGTTCAATCTTCAGAAATTTCGATTAAATTTTGGTTAATTATTTTATATGGTTAATTATCTTTGGTTAATTATCCCATGATATAGTAATGCATTAGAATATTCTCTAAGTAGAAAATCAAACTGCAGAAGGGACTTGGCTAATAAAACAAATATGTGATATAAAGAAGGATGTAAAATATATGATTCATATGAAAATAACTATAAATACTCAAAACAGTTCCATCGCCGTCAGTGATGTCATACTGTTGATGACGTCAGTAATCAAAAATTGGAAAGGAAAATTCTCCTTGAAAAACCAACTAATCAGATCCGATATGCTAAGATAAATTGTTTTGACGAAGTTTCCTGTGCTGTTCTACAGTGCTGTTTATCTTGCTGTTTGGGGCAGGGGGTGCTTGTCCAGGGGAGTGACCGACATAATTGGTTTAACCTGCATATAACGACATAGGAATTAAGAATGCCCGCATTTTGTTCTCGGGCTCTCAAGAGAGACTGAATTTGTTAACTGCGACTGTCATCTTTCTTAATCGATGTCACTAAATTTCCTTAAACGTCACTGAATTATGTGTGCACGTCACCATTTAACATATTTGCGCAAGTTGTTTACGCCTGGATATTGCCACTTCAAAATTAACAAACTATTTTTAACTGCAATAATGCATGTGGTTTAGCAACTCCTCTCAAAGTTTACTCTGGACCGTGATATCATGAATGACGAACCTTAATTCCTATTTCGTTAGGCTGACAACTTTTTCATTGGTTGCCAGATTGAGTGCACAACCTTGTATGAAGGAATCTTAGATTGCACTCAATCCGGCAACCAATGAAATGATATCTGGTTTGGATATATTGATAGCGCTGTTTGCGGATCTTTGGTCTAAATTTAGTGATAGCGATTTCGGAAGTGGCGATAAACATTAGAAATGGTTACCATATAAGACAGTAATCGTACTTAGCTCTAAACGTTTAAATCCATCAAAATCCGAAAGTCAGATTTTTGACCACATCACAGTACTTTCCATTTACATATACGATTTTTAAACAAAAAATAAAATTTCTTAATCCAATGAATGTATGCAATAAAACAGCGACTGTTTTGTTGTAACGGAAAATCTCGATTCACCAGCTTTCAATTTAAAAAAAATATCAAATATAAATTTTACAAATCTTTAAAAAGCATCACCGTCTAAAGAAAAAATATCTAAAATTCCTCCTATCTTCATTCCAAACACGTTCAAGTTTCGTCAAGTACATTATTCGCATTTTAGCACGATCCAAAATTCCTCACCCATAAATGGTAAAGTTGGATACAGCTTTGGTTGGGTTCAATCATATGCATTTTGCAATCTTGGAAACTATTTTTAGGTTATTTACTGATGCAGATATCCATTGCCACACCATTTGAGAACGATAGAAACACATTATGCACTGCTTATGGAATTATTCTGAACAGGGCTTTCTAAATATTAGTTCAAATCTTTAGAGTATGATTTGTATACACGATTCTTAGGAAAGTATTTAAGCAAGCACACCAGTAAATTTGTAAGGAAAGGACCAGGAATGTATACGGTGAGTTTGTCTATAATAAAGGGACTGTGTCCAATTGAATGAAAGGAACTGCAGCGCTCCTAGTGACGAATTTAAAATGTTAGAATTACAAACTCGAAAACAAAGTGAGATATACGAAAAATGACAATTATAAAATTGTAGAGCACGATCTAATGCAGGTTTTTTCAAAGTGTATTCCGATGAACACTTTGGAAAAAGCTGCATTAGTAAGTGCAAGTGTTCCGCGACAGTGTTCCAGGGGTTCCGTGAAATGATAGTTTCGTGGAAATGTTATTAAAATATAAAACATAATTAAAATAAAATCCAAAAGACTTGTCTACTAAATATGTATATGAATGCCCACCAGCATCTCTAGAAGCTTTCGAATTTCCTTTCTGGTTCTATAAGATAGTTTTCCCTTTGGTTACATTTTATAATAATAAGGGAATGAATCTGAACCGTAACTGTAACCGCGTAAATATTTAATTCGCGATCATAGAAAAAAAGTTTGCAGAATTACTTTGTTTAATTTTTATAAGAGCCAATAATCAAACACTAAATTATTGAATGCACTATTAATTGCATTGTGATCATAATTTTTCATAACAATGATAGTTATAAAACTTTTGGTTTATTAAAATAAACAGCAAGACATACTTGTTAACTGCATTAATTGTTAACTGCAAAATTGTAGAGCACGATCTAATGCAGGTTTTTTCAAAGTGTATTCCGATGAACACTTTGGAAAAAGCTGCATTAGTAAGTGCAAGTGTTCCGAGACAGTGTTCCAGGGGTTCCGTGAAATGATAGTTTCGTGGAAATGTTATTAAAATATAAAACATAATTAAAATAAAATCCAAAAGACTTGTCTACTAAATATGTATATGAATGCCCACCAGCATCTCTAGAAGCTTTCGAATTTCCTTTCTGGTTCTATAAGATAGTTTTCCCTTTGGTTACATTTTATAATAATAAGGGAATGAATCTGAACCGTAACTGTAACCGCGTAAATATTTAATTCGCGATCATAGAAAAAAAGTTTGCAGAATTACTTTGTTTAATTTTTATAAGAGCCAATAATCAAACACTAAACCATTTAATCGCACTTTACCATTTAATCGCAAAATGTTCATGACAATTGTAGTTGCGAAACTCTTTGTAATCAACAATAAAATATATAACTGCCCGATTCTCGGCTATTTTTGTGACGTTTGTGAAACCAACCAATGGGAGAGAAGCTGGAAGTCGGCTCGACCCAGTAAATCTTGGTACATACAGACAATGCTAAATATATTGACTATGACGTGGATCAAAATTTTTAGCACGTTTTGCTTATCTACAGGTTCATATTATTTTATATGCAAAATTTCAGAACTGCACGTTTTTCAATCTGACACAAAGCAGCAGAAAAAAATTGCAGACTTTTTTTAATACAGACAGACAATAGAGGTGCTAAATATTCTAAAGCTATACGTTAGCGTTTAAAATCTCACGATCTTCTCACTTCCTTTTATAGTCTCTTTTGCCGTACGAAAAAGGATTACCGCTACATTTGTATTCAAAAGAAACTTGGCTACTTACCATACATATGCCTGACGACAAACCTCACCCTGTTGTCCCATTTGTATGGATCCATTTTCTAATACGACCTGAAAGAAAAAGGACAATTGCTTAATTAGTACCAGCAGTGCATATCAAACAAGAAAGATCAATCATGCATAAAGCATTGATTATGATACACCTTCCAACTGAAATGCAATTTTATTTAAACATCACTAAAATTTGATGCATTAATCGCTGACATTTTATAAATTGTCACAGCACTACTACTTGAAAACTTCAAACTTCATCGATAACGACAATGCTAGTTATACAAAATGAATTTTATTCAAATGAGGTCATCAAAATATAAACCGCCTGCTTCTCTATGTAAAATAGATAAATATTTTATTCATATCATTTATATTCCAGACTCCAAAGCTAAATAATTTTGATTGAAAAAGATGCAGCAATTTTTATACAACTAACCTTACAATTGCTTGATTTGTTTACATTCAATATGCTATAGTTTAGCGTTAAAATTAGGCTTCGTGGTAGGAATAAAGAAGGTTTAATGATCATTTAAAATAAAAAAATATTGTATTTAAGTTGACACAGAATTTAAATACACAGATAATACGCAAAAATAAAGTGGTTTTATGGAGGATGCATTACTAAATATAAATTTAAACGGTCTTTAAACACCTACGCTATGCACAGCAGAAAAAAAAAATGGAAGCCATCTTTTATTTTGCAATGAATCACGTGATCTCTTCATACAGCTTGGGTGTGAATGCTATTTCAATTTTTACTTAAAAAAAAAACTACGCAGCATATTATGCTACTTCCCGGCCGTCCAAACAGTTACCTTACACCTTTCTGGTAGGTCGGACGGTCTGGGTCTCAACAACAACAACAGCAACATATTATGCTGAATTTTTTTTACACATATTATGTGATAACTTGAATATTTACGAAAACATTTGAAGCAATTTCTAAATTTTAACTCTGTTTAAAAAATATTTGAAAAATTAACTCCATGGGGTTCACTGTACGTCATTTTTTCAGCCCGGGTTAAATTTGAAACTAATTGGGTGATATTATTCATTTTCATTCCCAAACCTTCCACAGACCGTCTCAACAACATAGTGAAATTCCTTTTCGATAAAATCAGCTATCGGGGGAACGGATGGACAAACACACAGACAGACAGAAAGACCGAAGTCATAAACACTTTTCAACTATGATGGAAAGTGTTAATAAAAGAGGATGCTTCCAACGGAAGAGGAAAAAAAAGTCAAGCAAAGGGGAAGTCGAGACAAAAAATACATTTGCAGTCAATTATTAAAATCTGTTTTAAGTAAATGGATATTAACCATGATTTAATTTAAATTATAAATTTTAAACACAGACATTAAATACTTGAAACTGTCTGAATTGAAAAATTCTGCTCGAGTTGCTCATCCAGACATCCACGCTACTGAAACGTGCTTAACTATGTATGTCTATCGACTAAAAGCGGGCCTACGAAGTCACGTTTGTTTAAATAAGAGATAATGATATGGCACAAAATATTTGAAAATTAAAATAATATTAATAGTATACATATTTTTAATTATTTACAAAAAATAGTTTTTATAGCTTAAAATTTAAAATACTTGTTCAGACTAATAACACATGAACTCTCAAAGCAGAAAGTCGTGTTTTATTTAGCAGTTATAAATCTTGACGATGTGCATGAAATATTCGCAAGTTGAAAAAAGAAATGGATTTTTAATTATTTACAAAAAATTAGCTCTTATAGCTCAAAATGTAAGATACTTCTTTATACCGGTACTACATGAATTTTCAAAGCAGAAAGTCGTGTTTTGTTTAGCAGTTATAGATCTTGAACATGTGCATAAAACATTCTTAAATTAAAAAAAAATTAATGAAATTTTAATTATTTATAAAAAAGTCGCTCTTATGGCTTAAAATGTGAGATACTTGTTTACACTATTAACACATGAATTCTCAAAGCAGAAAGTCGTGTTTTGTTTAGCAGTTATAGATCTTAACCATGTGCATAAAATATTCTTAAATTAAAAAAAAATAATGAATTTTTAATTATTTACAAAAAGTAGCTCTTATGGCTTAAAATGTGAGATAGTTGTTTACACTATTAACACATGAATTTTCAAAGTGTTAATCTGGGACGAAATATTGCCAACTTGGTGATATTTCGCTACACGAATCACCAAGTTCGCCAAATTGATCGCCAAGCGTTATAGACAAATAGAGAGAAGTGCATTTTTTATACATAAATGACTGTTAGCAAATTGTTAGGTGTCGAATTGCAAAACTATTACACAAAGTATCTTCTATCGTAAACAGAACGAACTTGATACAAGAGAAATATGTTAACAAATTTGAAAAGTGAACATATTTCAGAATAGTTAATACTTTTTTAAAATTTTCAATGATTTTTTTAATACATTCATTGGGGAAAAGTGCAATATCTTAATAACGGTTCATGTTAGCGTTCTAAACTGTATGTCAATCGTTTGCTAATGAAATATTACTCAGGAAATGATTAGTTGCTTAACATCATTCAAGGTTTTGATATTTTGATGATTTTTTTCAAAGTTTCATTAAAAAATTTAGCGTTATTTCGAACACTCGATTGCATTTAAATTTAATACGCTTTCAGTATTCAACTGATTGTAACTTTTGTACCAAATTTCTTTCAAAACGTTCGTAAGATATCGTTATCACACACACATAGACATCAATTCGAAACGATCAATTACGATCGATTCGAAAACGATCAATTCGAATTCAGAACGATCGATTCGAAATCAGGAATGCTTGAAACGTGCTCTTCCGTCAAAAAATTGAATCCGAATGTTTGACTTGTCACAATGCTTTTCCCATGCATTATACTATGTACGCAGAGAAAGTAAAAATGTGGAAAGCGCGTATTCCTAACACATTTATGTAACACATTTATGATTGCAAATTGTAAAAAATAAATAATGAAATGAAATAATGAATAATGCATTCATGAATAATGAATAATGAACAATGAACTGAATAATGAATATCGTTGTAAAAGTGACAGGTTTAAAAAGTCTTCAAGAAGAAGATATAGAAAGTAACAGAGCGTGAATACATTGCATATTTATGAACCTCTTTGTAGTTAAAAATTTAAGTGTTCCATGTAAATAATAGAAAATTCAAAGAGAATTTCTTTATCGATGATTCTTTTAAATAATTATAGCTTTAAACTACTTCAGAAATTTGACAGATTTACTGACCAAGAAAGAAGATATTTATTTTTATCTAGACTGCATTGGTAGACGAATTATCTGACAAACTCAAACACACACGCACACAGATACACACACAGTCGTTGCGTTAAAGGAGGTTATTTGTGTTTTAAAAAGCCTGAAACTCTTAAGACCATCCTACACGCTAACGCTGTTTTAAATTATAGATTAGTTACAACTTCCCTACTCATATATTATGCATTGTAGGAAAATTAGAAATTCAATCTATATTATAAGTGTCTAACGTATTTTTGTCTTTTAGGATTTTCCAGATGCAGGCACTTCAGAACTTTCGAGATATAAAAGAATGAGTCTTTGCACACTTAGTATCGACCATGAGACAGAACCTAAAGGAACTAGAATTTTAATTTTTTCCCCGAGGACGGAAAAATAGGGAGAGGGTATAAGAAATGAGTAATTTCTAGATCATTTGATGCCATAGGTCCGGCGCAAGACTTGATAGAATATGTTTCTGTATTAAAAGTATGCGGCCAGCGGCGGAGACTGCATCTAGCTTTTATTTTAATATAGATTTATCTGATTGTAACCAAAATAGGGGGCGACACATGGCAATGTATTTCAAATGTATTGCGACACATGGCAATGCATACGAAATGTATGGTGACACATGGTAATGTATTCTAAATGTATGGCGACACATAGCACCTTATTCTAAATGTATGTCCTCACATGGCGAAGAGATGAAAATGTATCATGATGCCAAATTCCAAATCATTTGATGTTATAGGTCCGGTGCTAACCTTGACAGAAAATCGCTCTATTTTAAAAGTATCTGTTCAGCGGCGACTGCACCTAGTTTTTTTTTTCTTTTAATGTAGAGAGATATGAGCATTGCCAAGACCTGAATTATCAGGAGTCGTGATGAGGACATTGATTTGCATAACAACTTCTCCAAATGCTGCTTGTTATTTTCCCTTGATACCCACTTCGTCACTGCCTTCTTTGTATACGTTGAGGAATCGTTGAACACTGTCCCGCTGTATTGAGATGTGACTGCGTATCTTGCAATAGATGAAGTATGCCATGAATTTATTGCCATCCATAAAACACAATTTGGATGCTTCTAATATTGATTCTACTGTAAAGATAATACTCTATCTACAACTTTCGAATGAATTTCAGTGAGATAAATTGAAGACAAGATTATAAACGTGAAAAAAAATTTTTAAATGAAATAATTTTGAAAATATTCTGGTACGTAATGCTGAATAAAAAGCAATTATATTTAACCAAATTGCCGACGCGGTGGTTGAACTGTCAAGGCAAGCGTTTCCTCGTGCTCACTCGGCTGACGGGTTGTGGGTTCGAATCCCACCTGCATAGATGTTTTGTTGTTGGGCCCAGTGTGTTCCACCCCTACTTGTGCGCCGGGACAATGTCGTGTAATGGCAAAATGGTTAACGATTCTCGCCGATGTATAGGCGAATGATGGTGCATCAAGTGTCTGATCATTGCTTAAAATTTTTTTATTCTAACATTTGCCGTGAATGTTCTCGACATGTTGCATTGGTTATTGCTTTTGGTCATATTTTTGGTTGATGTTGCATTGGTTATTGCATTGGTTATAAATTTTAGGATTTTTCGGTGTTGACAAAATCCTAAAATTTACCTTCTTAGGTATCGTCCAATACGTAATCGTTATATACGTTCAATCAACGATACATATATGGGCATTTTATTCATAATTTATTTCGAGTCTACCTCGAAATATGTACTAGGACATTTATTTTTCCCACGATCAACATATCTCAGGAATAAGTGAAATAATGAGGCAGGAAATTGGAATAAATAATGTTTCCGTTGGTAGTTGGAAAAGGCTATTAATTTGCAACAAGATGGAATCGTAAAATGTCTGGTTATAGAAAATAATGTTTTGGACACCGGACTTTTTAATATACATTGTGACGGGTAAAGTAGTAGGCTAAATAATTATGTAAGCCAAATAATTATGTAAGTAGGTGAAATAATTATGCATGCAGCTCAAATAAGTTTTGAAAGATGGGTTATGATAGTGACGTACTTCTTTTGTAAAGTGACCATACCTTAGGAGATGAGACTGACGAAGCCTTGGAAGCGAAATTTGAAAATTAGCACACCTATCTCGGAAACTATAAAAGATACAGGAAATGTCAAGTAAGAAGTAGTACAACATCACCAAATTAGTATGAACCGTCATTTTATTTAGTAAAAAACACGCTATTTTCATAACTTCTTGTTTAACACAAACTATGTTTAATATGTCATATACATGCGTAGCGTATCAATAAGTAAAACGAACTTTGCGCAAATATTAGGAAACATTTGAGCAACGTATCCAAGCAAAATAAAATAAAATTTCCGGATATTCTTTCGAAGATATGCTGAGTCACCTTCGTCAATGTTAGAGAGCCAACAAACCCACAGGTCACAGTCTGGCGAGGTAACCTTGTAATTAGTCTTTGTCCATTTTCTTTATTTGTTCCTTCATTGATTCCAAAAATTGTTCCCGCACTTTTTGTTTTACTTATTTATCGTATTTGTTTAGAAACTGTTAATTCTTACAGCTGGTTTGGATAACTCACGTAGCTTTAAAAACCAGTTAATTACATTTCTCTCTAATTTAATAAGACACTTATGCTCGTAGTTTTGTAGTTTTACTCACAAAACAAGTACTTCGACTCCTTTGTTGTTCATTCCCTTTCCTTTTTGGTATTTTACCTTTCATTCATGGTGTCCAACCACTTATAACTCCCTCTTCTTTCTACTCTCGCCCTGGGAAATTTTATTTTGCTATTTCAATTATGTTCCAGTATATATCAATTTAGGCTCAAGTATTTCGAATCCTTTGTTGCACATTCACTGTCCCCTTTGGTATTTTACCGTTTCTTCATGGTGTCTAACCTGTTATTCCTTCCACCTTGGTTCTTTATCTCTTTTTTCTACTTTCGGCATTAGCAATTTTATTTTTCTGCTTGAGTTACGTTCCAGTATTTATTAATTTACGTCCAAGTACTTCGAATCCTTTGTTGCACCTTCACTATTCCTTTGGTATTTTGCCGTTCATTCAGGGTGTCCAAACTCTTATTCCTACCTCTTTGTTTCTCTACCTCTTCTTTCTACTTTCTCCGTTGTTAATTTTATTTTCCTACTTCAGTTACATTTGCTATTCAACATCATTGTCGATTGTTCCCATAAGTAACAATTGCGCTGCTTGTGTTATTGGTGCTAAGTCCCTTGATTTAGATTAGAAAATGCTAGGTCATGTCCAAAAAATCAATCTGCCCATAAACTTGCGCTGCTTGTGTGTTCTGATGAAAAAGGCTATTTCTGGCATGTTGCTTTTAACGAAGTTCCTTGAGTTCTGAAAAAAATTAAACTTAATTTTTTGAGATGCTGATTTATCGGCAATATTGCAACGCTTTCCTATTATCGCCAAGTTGGCAGTCTTTCACCAAATGAGACAGATACACAAAAATGCAGACAGAAATACTTTTTTATATAGTATTACTCAAAACAACTTCTTAATATAGTTAAGCATATGTATTCAACTTGTATTTCTGAAGACAAATTTCGAGGTATCTGTCAAAAAAAATTCACCGCCTTGTTCTTGAAATGAAAATGAAAAATATGATGCTGGAAAATCAATATTCTTTAAAGCCATTACCCAGGCACATACAGAAACAGAAAACGTAATATATGAAGAGAATGCAGCTTTTGTCGTGTGATAAAAGTTGAAAAACGGCCAGAAAGGATGACATGGCAGGGGCTAAGAGTTTTGGAAAATTCTGAAACCCCAAAATATTATCTGGGTTTGAAACATTGTTTTAGTTCGTTTGTTCAAAATCCTATGCATAATGCTTAATTCGATTTTAGATAGTTTCGCTTACAAATTCTAAATATTTTTACTCAAATTTTGTACTATATAGTATGAAAAGTTTGAATTGCAGTAAAAAAATCTAATTTTGCTAATGCATATGTATCGTTGCAGTCAGCCGAATTTTTAATTTTCTCTACATACGTAGTATAATGCATAGGAAAAGTAATGTGACGGGATTGAACATTCAAATTGTAATTAAATTTCGAAGGAAAAGCACGTTTTAAGTATTCCTGAAATCAAATCAATCAGTTTTGAGATTATTTCTGTGTGTGTGTGTATATTAGGGTGTGTGTATGCATATATGTTAGTATGTGTGCTGCTTGTTAATGTGTGTGTCTGTAAGACTGTGGACCAGATATCACACAAACGAATCAAGTGCTTCAAAAAGTAGCTGGTACGATTACTGGAACCTTATGGATTGCAAACGCAATCGAATGCTCAAAGGAATCTTCAAATTTTGTATGGATTTTTGAAACGAAAACATTAAAAAACCAGGACCTTCCAACAGAGTAAATAAATAATAATTTACAATGCAATTCCTCATTAGAATACGAATGACACCAATTTTACAACACTAGCATGAACCGTTTTGGAGATATTTCTCGTTTTTTAAGTAAATATCTCTACATTAAAAGAAGGAGCTGATGCTGCCGCTGTTTAATAAATTTCGCATTCCCCGAGTTTCTCTGTTTTGTAGCGCAAGAGCTATAGCATACAAAAATATGAAATTTGGTACATTTTTAGAAGCATAGTAGAAGAATACGCTGAAATAAACAGTTTAACAGATGTTTAATGTCAAAGGAAGAGTTTTTGAACCGTGAGTTTGCATCTTGCACAGACTAGAAATAGCAGGATCACGAATTTTTGCAGACGCGTACCTGCAACGTTAAATTTTTGAAAGAAGTAGCCATTTTTAGAATTAGTTTATGAATTATTCTATTTTTATGCACTTCTGTACTGAAAAATTTCTGCAGTGTAGGTCGAGAATTCATTTGTTGATCCAATTGGGAGCACGAGGTCAGTCCTGTGCGTCAGCCAGGTTGAAAAAGATTTCGAAGCGAGTTTCAGCCAAAATGGGGCGGACTACTCAGCGTACTGTAACCCGGGCATATTACGCTTGAGTAACAGGCGGAACGAAAGAGCTCGCGAAACGAGTTCATTGAGCGCCAGCGAGTATATGTTGGAGCCTCCTAGTTCATGAAAAAATTACCTAAAAATTTACAAAGCATCATTCCACATGTAATATTATCCAACATATCTGTTAACATTATTCAGGTATATCTAACATGTACTAACATGTAGGAACATGTACCAAATGAAAACCAACATATCAAGACAAGATAACTGTATTTATTAAGATGCAATTAGGTCAATACATGTTTAGAGTTTAAGACAGCAATCTGGGAAAGAATAAAGCAGCATATTTCATAAGACAGGCATATCATTGAAAGGCAACTTTAATTGTAAAGCATAGAACCCTATAGAGCTCACAGAAAAGGGGCTCAATTCATAATGGTGGCGGGAGCTAGTAGCAAGTTCAAACGCTGATATTCACACATGATAACATGATACACAGATAAGTGTGAGCAAGAGTAAAATAGCGGAGTACCTCTATCACGTGTGAGTACCAGCCAAAAAGAGACTGACATCCACATGACGTATTACGCTTGCGTAAGATGTGGCACGAAATAGCTGGCAAAGCGAGTTCATAGAGCGCCAGCGAGTCCTTGTTCATATAAAAATTACATATCATTCCATGCATCCCATTTGTCAATGTAGGCATCAGCAATTTTACACAAAGGATTACGATGAAATATAGCGCATTATAATTGCGCGATTTTTAATACCAGTCGTGCCACTGCACCACCACTACCACCACCACCACTATCACCACCACCATCAGAAGCCGAGAGTTCTCACCCAAGGTCCGTAGAATATCTTATGTACATATACATATATCTGTGTGTATATATCTATCTATCTATCTAATATTCTATTAACCTTGTTCTCACAGGTTAGTTCTTTCTCAACGGGAGCTCCCCGAGACTGCTCTGGACCATCATCCTGAAACGCTGCTCCGAGTTTTTATATTACCGGTCCCGACCGGAATTTACATACATTTGTGTAATTACAGTTTTTGGTCTGATGGGTCGTGCATAGTTTTATTTCCTAATGAGGCTGAGGCACAACGCTGGAACGAGACTCGAAGGTGAGATGGCCTCTGCCTCCGGCGCTTATCCTGATGAGTTTAGGGTGAGCTGCGCTCTTCGAGATAAAAACAAGACTTCCATTGTTTACCTCTGACACTGCAAAGGATTAGGGCGGTTTGTGACGACCATCATATAGTCATTAAAGTCAATTGCATTTTGGCGATCATTTTTCCTGTGACGATGAATAAGTCATTTTGCATGTACAAATAAGTTGACAAATGCGTCCAATGTTAACTTATATAGTACTAATTCAATGGCAAAATTACTGCGCTGTGAATCTTACATTGTAAGCCATAAGCGAGAAAAGTAAATTATTTCATTATATGCGGAATGTCACGAGCAGCCCAGATTAGATTTTTTTCCGAAATGCATTTTGATAAATTCAAATTTCCAATGCAAAAATCTTTCCTCATAACTCAGGAAATACGACGCGAAAAAATCAATGACTCTAAGCCCATTACCCAAGTGAATACGGAAACAGAAAACGTAATATATGAAGAGAATGCAGCTTTTGTCTTGAGATAAAAGTTGAAAAACGTTCAGAGCGGATGCCATAGCAGGGGCTAAAAGTTTCGAAAAACTATGGAATCCCAATTTATTTCGTGCGTATGGCGCATTTTTTCCAAGTCGTTTGTTCAAAATGCGACTCATGATGTTTGAGGGGATTTTATAAAGTTTCGATTACAAAATGAAAAAACCTTTTTATTCAAATTTTGTGATATATATTGTGAAAAATCAGAATTGCGCCGAAATAACCTAATCTGGCTAGCACATAACTTTTGTTACTATCAGACGATTTTCTGACGTGAAAAACGTCTATGGTTCAGGCTGAAATCGGAACGCTACGAAAATAATTTCTCCAAGCGTAACAGATATAAACGTAAAGCATTTATACTTGTTACTTCGAAAATAGGGTAATATTTATAAACTAGAAGTTATACCCGTCATATGACGGAATTAAAAATTTGCAAAGAATTGCCTCCCATTTAGCGTTATTTTAATCAATTTGGTGACATGTTTATCAATTTGGCAATATTTAAAAAAATCTTCAAGTTTGAGATTTTCCGCCAAATTTTTCGTCAAGCATTATGGACGGGCGAGAAATGGGTTATTCATATAGTCGTTTGTTATGATATTTCCAAGATATTGAATTTTCATCAATTATTCGTCATTTTCATTGATTTAGCTTTAATTTTATCAATTTGGCGACATTTTCGTCAATTTAGTAGCATTTAAAAAGACTCCCCAAGTTGGCGATATGCCGACAAGATTCGTCGCCAGAAATTCGCCAAGCTTTACAGACTGAGAAATAGGTTATTTTTATAGTGAATGTTTATATTTTTTCAAAGATATTGCATTTTCATCAATTAGTCGCCATTTTTATCAATTTCGCGACATTTTCATCAATTTGGAAACATTTAAGATTCTCGCCAAGTTGACGATACTCCGCCAATTTCTCACACCAAAATTTCGCCTTGCGTTACCCAGAGATAGATAGATAAACAGACAGATAAATCAAGGTGTTTATATTATGAATATACACAGATAATTTTAGTATTTTAATATTTTGAACTATTTATAAAAACACTAAATGAATAAAAATATTTTGTTTGAGCGAGCTCTTGCTTCATTTTACTTTCACTCAAAATAACTTCTAAACTATTAAAGATGAATATAAGCTATAAGCGAGAAAAATGTTCAGTAGAAAATCCCCTTTCTAAAGCAGAAAATCGGTTTTACAAAGCTCTTACAATTTTCGAGCGATCGATTTGTCAAGTTGCAGAAGAGTAAAAAATTCCCTTTTTTACTTTCATTATATACATAATGTATAAGGAAAGTATTGTGACGTGGTCGAAAATTCGAATTCGAGTTTTCGATGGGAGAGCACGTTTCAAGCATCCCTGATCACGAATCAAATATTTTTGAGGTGATGTCTGTGTGTGTGTGTGTGTGTGTGAAAGTATGTGTGTGTGTGTGTGTGAAAGTATGTGTGTGTGTGTGTGTCAGTGAGTCTGTGGAGACGATAACTGACGAACGAATGGACCAATTCGAATGAAATTTGGTACAAAAATTACAATCCGTAAGCACTGGAAGCCTATTGTTTTTATACGCAATCGAATGTTCAGAACTCCCCCCCTAAATGTTCGAGTGAAATTTTGAAAAAATCATCAAAAACTCAAAACCTTTATAAAAGTTACGCAAATAAACATTTCTTGTGTAATTTTTCCTTAGTAAACGATTGACATAAACTTTAAAACGTTGTCGTGAACTGTTCTCGAGATATTGCACATTTTAAAAATAAATTTATCAAAAATCCCATAAGTTAAAAAAAAAAAATTAACTGTTGAGAAACATGTTCACTTTTCATATGTAATATCATGCGATAAATTTGGTGACATCATTCTCGTGGATGTAGCTCATTTCATTCATGAGAAAAAATACTTTGAGTAATACGTACTTTTGCATTTGAACGCCAACAGTCATATATCTGCTGTAAGAATAACTTATTTCTCCGTCCATAACATTTGGCGACATTTTGGCGACGAATTTTGCGAAATGTCGCCAACTTGCTGATTTTTTTAAATGCTGCCAAATTACCGAAAATCTCGCCAAATGGTTAAAAATGACGACTAATTGACGAAAATTCAATATCTTGGAAAGAATATAAGTATGTGCTATAAGAACAATATATTTTTTGCTGTAAAAGTAGTAAATTCATAGCATTATATAAAGAAAGTCATGTGCTGCCCACATCAGATTTTTAAGTTTATAATGCTTATATCTCAAAAACTAAAAGTGTTTTTGTGTCATATCCTGCTGGCTGTTCTAAGGGAATTTACAAGACATTGAATTATAATGGGTGTGGAGATAACCTTTTTTAATCTTGAATACATATACTTATTCCCACACATTTATTTACAGGAGGTATTATTTATATTTATATTATTTGTCATCGATAGCATTTTACTATGCTGAATCTTATCAGAAAATTGTTTAATATCAAAATAGTAGAATTTTCCATAATTATGACCGTCTCGATCTAAAAACAGTACATATTTTCAAGGAATGAGAGAGAGAGGTAAAATATTTGTGCGTTCGACCCAGACCGTCCGACCTACCCGAAGGTATAAGGTGTCTGTTTAGACGGCCGGAACAATGCCATCCAATTTAGACCGTACCCTCTATTCCTACCACCAACCTCTTGGAAGGACTTATTGATGTATATATTTTATGTGTCCGTACCCGGGTGAACATGGGAACAGTTTAGGCAGAACCAGGAATCGAGTTCTGGTTGTCCGAGTGCAATGCTCGAGCGCTATAACCACTTGGCTGCCGCTCTCCTTTTGGATCTCTTAATAGGTCAATTTATGCATATACTATATATTAAGCATCTCAAATGACAGGGTCAATAAAGATATATAAAATATATTCCCCCCATTCGTGAACACGGGTGCAGTTTAGAAAGAGCCAAGAATCGAACTCGAGTAGTGCGAGTGCAATCCCCGTGCTCTAACCACTGGGCTATCCCACCCCTGAGGTAAAATAATTGCAGCTTACCATAGTAGACCTAGAAGTTTATATTTGTAGTGCGACCACTATTGGTGCTAGCAGCGTTAGCACAGTTTTAAGCGCCCAGTCACTGTAGTTAGTCTTAGAATTTTCACTTTAGCAAAGTGAACACTTCAAAACATCTGGCAATAGAATAAAGACTTAGCGAGTCCTTGGTGGGGGCTCAGTTTTTACACTGCGACTCCTGGCCCGTGATTGACCATATAATTTGATCTTCATTGACTTGTTCCAAGCAGGGGTTTTCTTATAGACTCGTTCTGGCTCCTCTTGCTCAGCGAGGATGAGTTGTCCGGGCCTCACAGCCTTTGGAATCTTGACATAAATGTTTCCTGTTTTATATGTCTAACATTGTATTTTTTCAAACTAGCTGTTGCCTAATTTTATGCTTTCCTAATTTCAGAAGACACTTTCATAACGGATATCAGCATCCCTGGATTGGTTTCGGGCTTTTTAATACATTCGTGAGCATGGAATAGTCAATATCTACAATGGCAATGAAAGAAACTGGCAATAAGCCTCAATTTTGTGAGTTCCTATGGGAATACGCAATTTCAGTTCTTCTACATGACCAGCATATACAGTTACCTTACACCTTTCTGGTAGTGGGCCAACGGTCGTACCGTGCTGAAAACACCGGTTCTCGTTAGACCACCGAAGTCAGGCAGCATCGGGCGCGGTAGTACTTGGGTGGGTGACCACCTGGGAACACCGCGTGCTGTTGGCACATTTCAGGCGCCATAGCCCGGTGGTTTGCGTACTGGATTTGCACGCTGCCACAACTGCCGCCGTGTTCATGCGGAGTACGATCCCGTTAAACATGTGGGTCCGTAAGTCCTTCCGAGAGGTTGGTGGTAGGGGAAGGAGGGTACGGTCCCTGTGGATGCCTCCCCCACTGGGTTCCGGTCTAAATCAGGTGGCACTTCCCGGCCGTCCAAACAGTTACCTTACACCTTTCTGGTAGGTCGGACGGTCTGGGTCTCAACAATAACAACAACATGACCAGCATAAAATTTAGCTTAGGCCACACTAATCTTCAATATCAAAGTTCATAAAAACAAAACCCACTTATAAGATGCGTCTTTAAGATGTCCCCCACACCTTATATGCGGGTTTTGTGTTCTATGATTTGTCAGTATCCTCTAATTTCTATTTTTATTGTCCACACATAACAGGAATATCCCAACAAGACGAATCAAGTGTATACAAGAATAAATGAGACCAAACAAGACGAAAATTAAGTTAAAACGAGACATTAAGATCCAAACGAAAGAAAAGCAAAGACAACGATGGAAACAAAGAAAGTGAAACTCCGCCAAACCCCGAACACAGATGTAGTATTCGATAAGTTATTAACTGAATTACCAGAATTTTTCTGGATATGGAAGGCTTCAAAGAAGTCAAGATCACAGATCGACGTGCATTTTTGTATGATCCCTGCTGAAGAAAACTCGAAACGGTGGTAAAAATGATAGCAACGTTGAGCATTTGAAGTGTGGTGAACAAAGATTAAGTTGGCTTGCATTTTTAATATATTTTTTGTGGATTAAATTATTAATCCTAATTAAAGTGGTCGTTAATCGTAACATTCGTACATTGGATATGGCAGCAAAACCCATTATCTCTTTGCACGAGTTCCATAATATAATTATTAAAACAAAACACTACACATTAAAATCCACATTTTAACATTTAAAATAAATTATCATTTATTCACTTATCTATATTATTATGCTTAAACTTACATGAATTTATTAACAAACGCCTAAGAAGGAGAAAAGCACTGTGTGAGACCAGGTCCTTTGAATCTTATTCCGAAGATTAACAATTGGCCTAATATATACGAAGACTGGCACATATCTCCATTTCGGGTCTGTTGCTCAGCACGACTGGACTTTTTACTGCTTCTTTTCCTTACATTTGGAGCCACCTTTGTCTTTTTCTAAAACATTCTCAATACTCAAAATAACCACTACACTGCTTGAAAACACGACTCCGCTCTTAACTTCTGAAGTCATTTCTTATAATCACGACTCTCACTCTCTCGCTTTTTGAATACTATTCTGTATGATTACGATTCTCTCTCACCGCTTTTGGATTATTATTCTATTCTATATAATCACGACTTTCCCTCTCGCTTTTTGTTAATCAAATTTATATAACCACGACTCTCTCTCCTCGCGTTTGGATTATCAATGGAATATATTCGCTGACTTTTTCTCCTTGTGGCCACATCATTTGGTCTGGAGTTCAGATACGCCCTCCTTGTACTCATTGGATGTTCCTCAGTGCGATGTCGCATCGTTGCATCACTGGCTCTTCCAATGCAATTTCCAATGCAGCTTTGTCTTGTCCCTAGGAGATTTTTGCCAAACCACACCTGCAATTTGTGTGATGTGAATTTATTGGGGTTATGACTTTCTGGGTCAAGACGGTCATAAAACGGTGACTAAAAGTCTGCGCTTTATTTTGTCGTAACATCAAAACTGCATAAATGCCTCCTGGTCTCACCTGAAGATATATTAAATTTTTGTTTTTTGGCATAGCTTTCATGTTCTTTAAAATAAAATTTTAAATCACATTCAGTTTGACTAATGTAAGAATGACCACACTGGCAAGAAATACGGTAAATTCCCCATCTATTTTTTTACAGATATTTTTTTACCGTAATATTGAATTTTTAGGATTTTTGGGATTAATTTTAAGGATTTTTGCGATCTGCTGACTGATTTTTGGAGAAAATGATAAAATGATTGTGTTGTTGAAACCTTTTCAGAAGTAAGTTTAGAGGAAGGTTTAGAAAATTTTTGAATAACACGAACAACAAGGCTGGGAGAAAAACCACGATTGACAGCAACGGCTTTTAGATAATTGATTTCAGAATTGTGCAAATCCATAGTAGTACAAATGCTCAAAGCACGATAGACAAACGTTTTGAAAGCAGCAATTGTCTGGTTAATGCACTGCCAACTACTATGTAACTCAAAGTTTTTTGACCTTGAGACGATAATGTTGTTTGCATTTATCGTCTCACTCTTTGACCTCGTGATCACTGAATTGAAACTACGATGGGTCCCGCGACATTCACTTGGATCCCGTCTTCTCTCAGAGAACCTGTTTTCTCTCTGTTTACTCTCCTTTCCAAATTCAGTTTTGTCTACCTCTCAACATTGGTGGTCCATCTTCCAAGGTATTTTTGACCACAGTCTAAGCCATCATGACTGTCAATCTTTTCAAGCATCCATCGAGAAAAGGAATGCTTCACATCAAATTTCAATTACAAAACTATTCTAAGAACTTATATTTCCGATGTGGGGATACGTGAGTTTTCTCACAGGTGCCCCGAAAAGAAAAAAAAACTTGGAATTTCTCTTTAGACTTTGGGTTTGTTGGTTCTCTTGCACCGACGAATGGTATCCAGCGTATCCTCGAAACAGCTCTATCATTGTAATATTTGTGCTTTTATACATTGTTCAAGTTTTTCTTAAAGGTAGTTGTAGTATTGTATATGCGTAAAAATGATGCTTTGAACTACACTATGGATTATAAAGATTAATAAAACAGTACACAGGATATTGTTTCTATCATAATAATAGCATCCGTGGACTGATTTCAAGAGTTTTAGTTATAGAGTTAGAGTTTATTCAGTATGGAATAGAAGAAAACTTGCAATGCGCCATAATTTTAAAGACCTTTATTTTTAGTCCAATTTTCGAATTCGAAAATTTTCACAAAAACAACACATTCGGTATAAAACGACGGATAAGTAGGTACCGCAAGAAAATTCATCTTATTTGGATGACATAAGAAGTGTATTTACATATGCAAATACATTTCATTTCTCACATAAAATGAGGGTAAGAGACAAAATACATACAAAAGGGTTGGTGATATTTTTCCGATATGAATAATAAAATGGTGCAAAATATATTACAGAAGTTACCATATATAAATAAAGCTGCATTATAACATGGCAAAACTATGTGCAACTTCTTCGACCATTATCCGTCGGATTCTGAATAACCAATTCATTTTACAATAGTTTTAGGAACTTTTAGCTTTCATTGTGACACTTGCTCCCCATTTTTCAATGTTTATCACCAGACAAAAGCGGCATTTTCTTCGTACAATACATTTTTTTCGCTCTGCCTGTGCTTGGAGTATGAATTTAACAGAAAAATATTTATTTTTTCTTTCGAAAAATGTATTTTTGTGTTGTTACTTAGTATACAATATTGAGAGGGGGGGGGGATGGTAGAATTGTACGCGCATAAGCTGCATCAGCTTTTGTGATGTATCTACTATTATGTATCCCATAAAATTATTTTCCAGAAAAATCTTCATAGGATTTTTTATATATAAATTATAATCAGCAGATATAACTGACGGTAATAACTTAGACCAGGGGTGGCCAACCCAAATGACCTTGCGGGCCACTTCGGAAAAACATTATAATCCCACGGGCCAGGCACTTGACTCATCGTCATTCGCCTATAATTCGATCTTATACGTGATCCATTTAGCCCTCCTAGGGACGTTGCCCCAGGCGCACCAGAGGGGTGTGGAACACACTGCGCCCACAACACAACAACATCCATGCCTTACGTGGGGCTCGAACCCACAACGCGGCGGTCGAGCGATTGCTTTGGAAACGCATGCCTTGACCACTCGACCACCACGTCGGCCCGAGGGCCGCATATAAAAATATATATCTTTATATTAGATTTGGACCCATTACAAATATTTATTGGAGTGAAAATTTAAAATCGAATGAATTATTATTATTGTTTTCATTATTTTTCATGTACACAAACATAGATAATATAATAATAATAATGCAATGATCGAATAATGTTTAATTTATTTAATTAGTGAGATATTTGTTTCTCAACTCTTTCACTTAGTTTTTGCAAGTCGATCTCAATGCGTGTATTTGCACATCGTAATTGATGTTGCAGGTTTTCGTCCGTTAAGCTTGAGCGCGATTTATGTTTGATAAATTTCATTTTTGAAAAAAAAAAAACGATTCGCAGGTGTAAGTTGATCCAAAAGCGCTCACAACTTTTTGTGCCAGATCTCTCAAATTGGAAAATTTTTCTTTTGCGACATAAGTGTTATAAAAATCTATTTTTGATTCTGGTGTTTCAAAAATGTGTTTTAATTCATTATTGCATTGTAAGTCAATCAGTTAGTTCCATTTGGAGATATTCTGGGGCCGACTCGACATCGACGTGAAAGGGAGATGAATATATTTTAAATAATTTTTTGTATTTGTCTAAATTAGTGAAACGACTCTCAAAAGTAGCTGCAAGTTTGCTTATTTCTTTTGCGTATTTGATGTAACTGATACATTTTGAATTTTATAATTCTTTCATCAATGGAAAATGTTGAACGTTATTATTTTTCAATTGAGATTCAAATAACAGTAATTTCTTCTGAAATGCTTTGATGTGATTAAATGCATCGATTATTAAATTATCTTTTCCTTGTAATGATGTATTTAATTGATTGAGTTTTTCGATGATATCTATTAAAAAGCATAAATCCAATAACCATTCATCATTTCTTAATTCTGGTACTGGTATTTGCTTGTCATTCATAAACAAGTCAATTTCTTGACGTAACTCATAAAATCGCTGTAAACATCTTCCACGACTCAAGCATCTGACACGACTGAAGTATACAACGTCACCATATTCACAATCTAATTCTCTTAGGAACTCCTTAAATTGTCGATGCGAATGCTTCCCACATCAGAATGCTTCCCACATCATATGCTTCCCACATCAGATTTTTTTGTTATGGCTGTATCCAAATCTGGTAGAAATGAGTTCAGGAGCTCTTAACAAGTAAACTTACATGAAAATGTCAAACTCGAAAAAATAACAAAGTTAAAACAGCACATTGTCTATAAAATAGTATAAGACTGTAATATGAGAGTATAGATCTTATTAAATGACCTAAGAAGTGCATTTACATATGTAAAATCTATTTTCAGTTCTCATATAACTTGGGCATAAGGAACAAAATACATATTAACGGTTTAATGAGACTTTTCTGCTGAAATAAAAATAGTGCCAAATATGCGACGAAACGTACCAGTCCTATAAAGCAATATTCTAACCCGGCAAAACTATATAAAACGTCTTCAAACATTATGCGTCGCATTTTGAGCATAAACTCTTCGGAATAGATATTTCTTTAGCTTTTAATAAATTGGGTTTTCAATGATTCTCGTTTTGGCATTTGGACCCCGCTTTTCAATGCTTATCACCTGACAAAAGCTGCGTTTTCTTCGCACAATACATTCTTTATTATGCCGTGTGCCTCAAATATGGGTTTAACACATAAATATTTATTTTTCCTTTTGAATAACGTTTTTCGTATGTTTGCCTAGTCTACAATATTGAGTGGGGAAAAGTAGGGGAATTGTGAGCATCTAAGCAAAGCTCAGTGTTAGTGTTAGTTTCACACACAAAAAAAAAAGTCCTAATAGAACTCACAAAAAATACATAAACGGGTTTATTTGTGGTTCAATAACCACAAGACTTCATAGTTTCAATCATTGTTGTGAAGAATAGACGGGATAATAATATTTCGTTCATAACGTCATTGCCCATCCCCCTTGGAGGGCAAGCTGCACCCTACCATGTTCTCGATATACAAAATTATCTGAATCAACAAATTAGAAAAATAAAATCTACGTCTCCAGTATGTAAACAATGTTGGAATTTACGTAGTAATGTAGCATTGCAAAAATTTTTATGCCCCGTTTGTAGCAATTTTTAGAGAAAAAAATAGTGGAAGTTTTATTAAAATACGTTAATATATGAAGATGCTAAAATGGTAAGGGATAAACTAGTGCCATATTTATCTTATTTCAACAATCGGTTAAACTTTCAACTTGAAAATTCTTAGCTGACATAGAACAGTTGACTTATAAGATGGAAAATAACAATTGTTTTCTTAATCTTTATCCCAAGGCCGTATTGATATAACCGAATCGAAAATATTATAATACAGTTCATTTATGAAAATTTATATTCATACCAATATCTTTATTATTTAAATAGTATAAAAAATATAAATTATCGCTAGATAAATACGTTTGATTTAATTCCGTTGATTATAACATGATATAATTTTTTTAAAATAAAGTTTCAGGAAATTAATGTCTGCATAATGATATTTCAATGGAAGGTTAAATTTTGCGTTTTTTTCCTTTCCCTGTAATACTTGGTAATGTATCGGGAAAATATTGGAATCATGTCAAAAATCGCAACTGGAGTTTTTGACGGATCTACACGTTTTGGAACCTCTAGAACACGGAAAATTTATTTTTAGCGTGACGTCTGTGTGTGTGTCTGTATCTGTATGTGTATATGTGTGTGTGTGTGTGTGTGTCTGTGTCTGTGTGTGTGTCTGCGTCTGTGTGTGTGTCTGTGTGCGTGTGTCTGTGCAAAGTATGTATCCGCTCTAACTGAAAAACTAATGGACCAAATTTTATAAAATTTGATTGGCAAGTCACATGTGGGTGACCCTGGTGCAGATTAGATTTTTGCAAGATTCGGGATAAAAGAACCTACCTTTCTGACGAAAATTGTATGCATCCACTCTAACTTAAAAACTAATTTACCGAATTTCGCAAAATTTGATAGATAAATCCATTTTGAGTTACTCTGGTGCCGATTAGATTTTGATACGATTCGGGACAACAGAACCTGCTTTTTCTTTTTGCAAAAATCATTAAAATCTAAATTAAAAGACTACACATGCTCAAATGTGTCTATTGAATGCTTGTTTTATACGTAATTTTTAACGATAAAAAGAATAAAACCAACCCCGTTACTCTGGAAGTAGTCATTCTCAAGATATTTTAGTTTATTCACATTTTTGACAGACTGCCTTTGAAAATACGCGCAGTTACCAAATGAAAACGGAAATTGAATTAAAAGTGCAAATTTAGTGTCACTTCAAGTGAGTATGTGTGTTATATTGTGCAATTAGACTCAATGTAAAAAAATATTAAAGAAATAAAGAGATAATTGAGTCTGTAGTTCAAGTCATATGTCGCCCATATCAGATTTTTACTTTCCCTGCAATACATGGTAATGTATAGGGAAAGTATTGGAATCATACCGAAAATCACAACTCGAGTTTTCGACGGATCTACACGTTTCGAGACCTCTAGAATACGAAAAAACCATTTTTAGCGTGACGTCTGTGCGTGTGTCTGTCTGTCTGTCTGTGTGTCTGTCTGCCTGTCTGTCTGTCTGTGTGTCTGTCTGTCTGTCTGTCTGTGTGTCTGTCTGTCTGTGCAGATTTTGTATCCACTGTAACTAAAAAACTAATGGACCGAATTTCACAAAATTTGGTAGGTAAGTCACTTGTGGGCGGGGCTGGTGCTGATTAGTTTTGGGTACGATTCGGAATAAAAGAACCCGCATTTTTTTGCGAAATGGCCCGCAAAAGCTTGTATCCACTCTAGCTGAAAAACTAATGGACCGAATTTCACAAAATTCGGTAGATAAGTCACGTATAGGTCACTCTGGTGCTGATTAGATTTTGGTACGATTCGGAAAAAAATAACCTGCCTTTTTTTGCAAAACGGCCCGCAAAAATCTTCAAAATCTAAACTAAAGAACTAGGTATACTCAGATATATCCATAAAATGCCCGTTTAATACGTAATGTTTAACGACGAAAAGAATAAGACCAACCCCATTACACTAAGACTAGCCGTTCTCGAGATATTTTAGTTTTTCGTACTTTCCCTACGCCACCTTTGAAAATAAGCCCGGTTACCGAATGAGAACGAAAATTGAATAAAAGTGAAATAAATGTAATTAAAATAAAGAGAACGTGGATACAAGTCTGCAGGGAAAGTCATGTGCTGCCCACATCAGATTTTTATTATTATCTCAACAACGCCAGGTCTCAGAAACTCAAAACATAGACGGGGTTTCTTTTGCAAATGTAGAGAATAATCACATCAAATGTGATAAAAAAAACCGTTAAAGACTGTGGATTTGTATATAAACAGACAAACAAATAAATAAACTTTCCATTTTATATATCTGGATAGATAGATATATTCCATATACTACGAGTATATGGAAATAAAGGGTAAGAGTGGGAACAGCTTCATTCTCGCACTAGGAATCAGTTGAAGGCGCATATTTAATTCAACATTTTTCTTTCCTCCTGGTTCTTCAGGTTAGAAAAATGAACTGGACTGAATTTGTCGGTGACCATAGAGGTTTGTAATATTATGGCACATAGCAGTTATTCTTGAAGCCATTGCATGTATCGACTGCAATGGCTTCAAGAATATGAATAGATGCACATGCTGATATTTATTTTTCTTTCATATTTAATTTTTTTTCTTTGGTTACTCGTCGTTTTCATTTTTACTAGGTAATATAGTATAGAGAACTAGGTAATATGCTAGGTAAAATAGTATAGAGAACTAGGTAATATACTAGGTAATATAGTATAGAGAACTAGGTAATATACTAGATAATATAGTATAGAGAACTAGGTAATATACTAGGTTATATAGTATAGAGAACTAGGTAATATACTAGGTAATATAGTATGGAGAACTAAGTAATATATTAGGTAATATACTAGGTAATATAGAATAGAGAACTAGGTAATATACTAGGTAATATAGTATAGAGAACTAGGTAATATAGTATAGAGAACTAGTAATATACTGGGTAATATAGTATAGAGAACTAGGTAATATACTAGGTAATATAGTATAGAGAACTAGTAATATACTGGGTAATATAGTATAGAGAACTAGGTAATATACTAGGTAATATAGTATAGAGAACTAGTAATATACTGGGTAATATAGTATAGAGAACTAGGTAATATACTAGGTAATATAGTATAGAGAACTAGTAATATACTGGGTAATATAGTATAGAGAACTAGGTAATATACTATATAATATAGTATGGAGAGCTAGGTAATATAGTATAGAGAACTAGGTAATATACTAGGTAATATAGTATAGAGAACTAGGTAATATACTACGTAACATAGTATAGAGAACTAGGTAATATACTAGGTAATATAGTATCGAGAACTAGGTTATATGCTAGGTAATATAGTATAGAGAACTAGGTAATATACCAGGTAATATAGTATAGAGAACTAGGTAATATACTAGGTAATATAGTATGGAGAACTAAGTAATATACTAGGTAATATACTAGGTAATATAGAATAGAGAACTAGGTAATATACTAGGTAATATAGTATAGCGAACTAGGTAATATAGTATAGAGAACTAGTAATATACTGGGTAATATAGTATATAGAACTAGGTAATATACTAGGTAATATAGTATAGAGAACTAGATTATATACACGTTAATATAGTATAGAGAACTAGGTAATATACTAGGTAATATAGTATAGAGAACAAGGTAATATACTAGGTAATATAGTATAGAGAACTAGGTAATATACTAGGTAATATAGTATAGAGAACTAGGTAATATAGTATAGAGAACTAGTAATATACTGGGTAATATAGTATAGAGAACTAGGTAATATACTAGGTAATATAGTATAGAGAACTAGTAATATACTGGGTAATATAGTATAGAGAACTAGGTAATATACTAGATAATATAGTATGGAGAACTAGGTAATATAGTATAGAGAACTAGGTAATATACTAGGTAATATAGTATAGAGAACTAGGTAATATACTACGTAACATAGTATAGAGAACTAGGTAATATACTAGGTAATATAGTATCGAGAACTAGGTTATATGCTAGGTAATATAGTATAGAGAACTAGGTAATATACCAGGTAATATAGTATAGAGAACTAGGTAATATACTAGGTAATATAGTATGGAGAACTAAGTAATATACTAGGTAATATACTAGGTAATATAGAATAGAGAACTAGGTAATATACTAGGTAATATAGTATAGAGAACTAGGTAATATAGTATAGAGAACTAGTAATATACTGGGTAATATAGTATAGAGAACTAGGTAATATACTAGGTAATATAGTATAGAGAACTAGATTATATACACGTTAATATAGTATAGAGAACTAGGTAATATACTAGGTAATATAGTATAGAAAACTAAGTAATATACTAGGTAATATAGTATAGAGGACTAGGTAATATACTAGGTAATATAGTATAGAGATCTAGTAATATACTGGGTAATATAGTATAGAGAACTAGGTAATATACTAGGTAATATAGTATAGAGAACTAGGTTATATACACGTTAATATAGTATAGAGAACTAGGTAATATACTAGGTAATATAGTATAGAAAACTAAGTAATATACTAGGTAATATAGTATAGAGAACTAGTAATATACTGGGTAATATAGTATAGAGAACTAGGTAATAAACTAGGTAATATAGTATAGAGAACTAGGTAATATACTAGGTAATATAGTATAGAGAACTAGGTAATATACTAGGTAATATAGTATACAGAACTAAGTAACATACTAAGTAATATAGTATAGAGAACTAGCTAATATACTAGGAAATATAGTATAGAGAACAAGGTAATATACTAGGTAATATAGTATAGAGAACTAGGTAATATACTAGGTAACATAGTATAGAGAACTAGGTAATATAGTATAGAGAAAGCACTATGCAATATAGTACAGAGAGAGCATTGTTTTCACGAAAATTTTCGAATTCGAGATTTTGATGGCAATATATGTTTTAAGACCTCCTGAATACATTTCGTCTTCTTTTTTGGAGTGATATCCGTCTGATGTCTGTCTGTATGTCTGTGGTCGATATTTTGTGTACAAGATAGCGGCCACAAATATTAATGGACTTTCACGAAACTTTGTATCCGACTTTGTTATAAAGAAATCTAGATTTTTAAAAACTTCAATCGAAAACTTCGAAATTTATTCGAAATTTCATATTTTTTAACATAGCATCATTGGACTAAATTTGACATAATCAAACATAAGAGGTTTTTTTTTATAGCCCAATGATCAGGAGACCCCCCCCTTCCCCCAAATAGTACGTTGTCAAGTATGATAGCAATTGAAAGATTTTTCCAAGCCCTTTAAAGTGAAATGCAACACGCTATAATTGTAGGGCGCGGTAGCCCAGTGGTTAGCGCGCGGCAATTGCACTCTGTAGGCCTGGGTTCGATTCTCGCCACTGTCGAAACTGCCGCCGTGTTCACGCGGAGTACGATCACGTTAAACATGTGGATCCGTAAGTCCTTCCGAGAGGTTGGTGGTAGGGGAAGGAGGGTACGGTCCCTGTGGATGCCTCCCCCACTGGGTTCCGGTCTAAATTGGGTGGCACTGCCCGGCCGTCCAAACAGTTACCTTACAGTTTTCTGGTAGGTCGGACGGTCTGGGTCTCAATAACAACAAGAACGCTATAATTGTAATTATTTGGACCCATTATACCGATGTTTAAAATTTTTTTTTATGTAAAATTAAAAAAAAAAATGCTACTAAAAATTGATTCTCATATGGGAAAGTTGAGTTGAGCTATACTCCAATTACTTTACCAATCTTCTTATTTATATAGCTGTGTTAAATTTTCTCGGTTATTGTGTTTTGTAAGTTTTCTCTGTTCGTTATGTTATCCATTTTATACTGGCATATTTTCCTCTTTCTTTCCTCTGTTTTTTTTGTGTGTTCATTGATTCTTAAGCATCTTAAGTGAAGTTGCGCTTGTTGTCGTCCTGAAGAGTGCTGTAGATCAATTTTTGTATGTATGCTGTATTTTTGAAATTTTTATTTAATTATGCTATTATTGCAGCAGTTTTTGAGCGATTGTTTTAAATACGATTGATCCGTATTCTTACTCAAAATATGTAAATTCATCGAAATAAAAGAGCCGAATTTTTTCCGAGCCACAGTTATTTCCATTTACATATATTATGTATTGTAAAGGTAGAAAATGGAAAGAAACATTTCTACTACTTACTATAATGCAGTGGAAGTTAAAGTAATTGCATTGATCTGTAAAAAATATCATTATTTAGTACCATATCCCATGGCAACAATAGTGATAAATATAAAATCGTGAAGCTACTGAAGAGCATGAATTATTTATTGATGACTTGCTAACATATTATAGACTTATCTCATAAACACTTGAACGAAGAAAATGATGTAAAAGTTCTAAAACAGCAATATTGATAGAAAAAAATTTCGCTACTGCTTTGATGGGCTACTTGCGCTTTTTGAGAAACTTTTACATTGATTAATTTAGTGTTTGGAATCAGTTATAGTTGTGCTATGAAAATAACTTTGAAAATTGAAATAAAATAGATTATTTGATTTCCGTAAAAATGAAACAAACGCTGTTTGTTGTCGTTTACTTAGATTGATACATAATTGTTCGAATTGTTACAATTTAGCTTCTCAATCAATGTAATATTTAATCAATTTTAATACAGGTGTGTCTTTAAAACACAATTTAAAGTAACAAATGAATAAATTTTCTTAAAATTGAAGAAAATTCATATTATCGGAACACAAATATTAGATATTTCTAATGTCTCGTCATCGCTAAAATTAATTTTATTACTTTTTTGCCGTTTAAGATCTAAATTCACGAAATTCGCTTGTAATATATTTCCCAGTTTTCAAAGTAAAACTATTAATATCTCTAATACGGTTCGTAATAATTTCTACACCACACTGTCCATTTACTTCTGATGAAAAGTACTTATGACAAAAGAATAATGACAATATCTTTTGTTTTTACTTTTCCTACTTAAGATCCAAAATGTGCAATATCTCGACAAAAGCACATGTTAATATTCTGTAAATCGTATCATTAAGTTTTGTAAATCAGCGTGCTATAAATCTTGTTATAAGAAATTACATATAAAATAACTGTTTTTGTAACAATTATTAAATTAATTTTTGATTTTTTTTTTCGATATTCGAAGAAACCTTTCAATCTTCTCGACAGCTGTCTCAAGTTTTGAATTTCTCGAACATCAATAGGCCTTGGGCATTTAGAGATTAAAATAATTCAATTGATGAAATGAAAATAATTTAATTTTATCAATTTGTGTGAGAGGCATCGTGACCACATGCTGACAAACTGACATATATGCAGATTGATACAGAGTTAGAATTTCAAATATTGTCACCCCATCTCCCCCCTCTCTCCCTATCTCTTTTTCTCTCTCTCTTTCTTTCTCTTTCCCTCCCTCCCTCTCTCTCTCGTTTTCTCTCTCTAAATATTTATTTTCTAAATATATTTCTAAACATCGTGGCAACATACTTACATACTGACACAAATGCAGACTAATACAGAAATAGAATTTCAAATATTGTTAATAACCCCATCTCTTCCCCCCCCTCTCTCTCTTCCCCTACCTCTATATCTCCCCCTCTCCTCTCCCTATCTCTTTTCTCCCACTCTTCCTTCTTCTTTCTATCTCTCTCTAAATATTTATTTTCTAAATATATTTCAAAATATTTATTTTCTAATTTTCTCTGTCCCCTACAGCTTTAGACCCCACGGAATGTAGGAAGGTTTTAGGGTGGAATTTCGGAGTTTTTCCCTTTCTGATAGACACACACACACACACACACACACACACACACACACATACATGCATAGATATGATTGAAAAATGGTTCATTCACATTCAAAGATGATCAAAATCTGTACGTCCGTCCAAATTCGAAAGTCAGATTTTTGATTTCAAAACAGTACTTTCTCTTTTATATTTCATGTTTTAAAGAAAAAACGAGAAGAGATAATTCTACTAGCTACTCTGATTCAATGAGAGATGAAAAATCATAATGACATATAAAAATATCATTATTTAGTACTGTCTTTTGGCAACATCAAGGAGAAATAAAAAATCGCGAAGTTCCCGAAGGACACGAATTATTTATTGACGATAGGTTTGTACCTAATAGATTTATCTCTTAACCAATTGAGCAGAATAAAATGAAATAAATGTTCCGAGAACTCCAATTTTGACAGAAAAAACATTTGCTATTTATTTGCTGGATACTGGAATATTATTTGGGGCTTTTTGAGATCGTTTTATGTTTAGTAATTTAGTTCATGGGAAATAGTCATGTTTGTTTTAATACTTCAAAATGTGAATACATATTTTTTATTGCTGCAAAAATAAAATATTTACTTTTATCATCGATTTTATAAATTGGTACTTTATTTCAAACTTAGAAATTTAGCTTAGCAATCAATGTTAAAGCAATTCATGTTTAATATCAATGCCTTCCTGAAGGAAAAATATCAATTAACCAAATTATCAAGTTTATTTCTATAAATGTTAATTTTCAGAATCTATAAATATCTTGTGAAAAAAAAATAAAAATTGAGTGGTTTAAATTACATTGGATGAATTTTTTTAGTAGCTAAATAAAAGGTTTATCAGTATGTGGTCGATCAAGAAAAAACAATCAATATTTTAACATCATTTTTTACGGAAATAGGAAAAACTGCATTAAATAATTATGTTTAAAATGCTATAGAATTATAAACAAGAACGATCAATCTTGCATAAAGCATTGATTATGAAGCACTTTTCAATTGAAATGTAATTTTATTTAAACATCTCTAAAATGCGATACATTCAGCTTTGATATATTTTAAAAAATCACAGTACTACAATAATTTATTATATTTGAAAATTGTATTGAAAAAACTGAATTTTATTCAAATGCCGTCATCGAATTATAAATCGTCTGGCTCTCTATGTAAAAGCAGTGAATATTTCATTCATATCACTTTTATTTCAGACTCCAGAGCTAAATAATTTTGCGTAAAAAAAAATTCTGCAATTCTTATACAACTCATTTTACAAGATCTTGTTTATAATCTGCATCCATTAAAATTAGGCTTCGTTGTAGAAAAAATGAAAGCTTGATGATCATTTAAACTAAAAAATATTGTAATTTCATTAGCACAGAATACAGAATATAGATGCACAGAAAATACACAAAACTAAAGCGGTTTTAGGACGGATTCAACACTGAATATAAATTTAAAAGAACTTTAAAAATCACGATTTTTACACTAGGAAAAAAAAGATGGATGCCATATTATTTTCCTTATATACATAATGAATAAGGAAAGTATTGTGACGGAAACAAAAGTTCGAATTCGAGTTTTTGATGGGAGAGCACGTTTCAAGCATCCCTGATCACGAATCAAACATTTTTGAAGTGATGTCCGTGTGTGTGTGTGTGTGTGTCAGTGAGTCTGTGGAGACGATTACTGACGAACGAATCGACCGATTCGAACCAAATTTGGTACAAAAATCACAATCTATAAACACTGGAAGCCTATTGTTTTTATACGCAATCGAATGTTCAGAAACTCCCTAAATTTTCGAATAAAATTTTGAAAAAATCGTCAAAAAATCAAAACCATTAATAAAGTTACGCAAATAGACATTTCTTATGTAATTTTTCATTAGAAAATGATTGACATAAATTTTAAAACGCTAACATGAACCGTTCTCGAGATATTGCACATTTTTAAAAAAAATTATCAAAATGTCATATAAAATAAAATAAAAATATTTCCTATTGAGAAACATCTTCACTTTTCATATGTACTACCATGCGATAAATTAGGTGACATCATTCTCGTGGATCTAGCTCGTTCTATTCATGAAAAAAGATACTTTGAGTAATACTTTTGTATTTGAACGCCAATAGTCATTTATCTGCTGTAAGAATAACTTATTTCTTCGTCCATAACGCTTGGCGAGATTTTGGTGACAAATTTGGAGGAATGTCGCCAAATTGGCGACTTTTTGAAATGTTGCCATGTTAACGAAAATCTCGTCAAATGGATAAAAATGACGCTAAATCAATGAAAATGACGACTAATTGTTGAAAATTCAATTTCTTGGAAAGAATATTAGTATTTACTATAAGAAAAACCTATTTTTTTACTGTGAAAGTAGTAAATTCATTACATTATATAAGGAAAGTCATGTGTTGCCCACATCAGATTTTTTTATTTTGAAGTGGGTCACGTCATCTCTTCATATTATATGGGTGTAATTATTATTTTAATTATTATTTAAAAAACAACCGAGCAGATTTTGCTGAAATTTGTTTTATATATTTTATGGGAATATTTGAATATTTCCTAAAGTTTTCGAAGTAATTTGTGCACTTAATTTGTGCACTTAATTTGTGCACTTAATTTATGCACTTAATTTGCGCACTGAAAAACTAGGTCCCATAAGTTTCAATGTATTTCACTTTTTCAATCCGGGCTCAAATCAAAACTAATTGGGTGATATTATTCATTTACATTCTCATAGGTCCCACAAACCGTATAGCACCATACTAAAATTTCATTTTGATAAAGTCATTTTTACGGCAGTCATCGTGCTAACGGACAGACAGACAGAATGAACAAAGTCATAAACACTTTTCAACTATGTTGGAAAGTGTTAAAAATTAGAACAAACTGCATAATAAATAATCTTAAAATAAGAATACTTATGATATTATGATAGCAGTGTTATCATGAGACTTGTGATGGCTTATAACGTCAGTAACATGATAAAAAAAATCTGATGTGGACTGCACAGTGCACATGAATTTCCTTACGAACTCAAATTCATGTTACTTTTAGTACTTTAATAAATCATTAAATTCAGTTTAATTGCACAAAGTAACACGTTTAATTATTTGAAATCACATTGAATTTGCTCTTTTAATTCAATTTTCGTTTTCATTTGGTAACTGGAAATATTTTCGAAAACGGGATTTTAAAAATGCGAAAAAAACTAAAATATCTCGAGAAAGGCTAGTCCTGAAGTAATGGGGTTGGTCTTATACATTTCACCGTTAAAAATTAGGTGCAAAACAAGCGTATAATCGTTCGGTTGCATTGGCATTCCAGTTACGTTTTATAAAAATCGATATCATTTCGTAATATTCTTCATTAGTGAACATAGTAAACATGGCTCATAAAAATAACTCATAATATTTGGACTCAAGATACTGATTTTTTCAAATTTTTTTCTTGTAAAATTTGAGACAGAAAAATGAATTCTAGTATGAGAAAGTCGAGTGGAGCCACACTATTAACCACTATGAGCCACACAGTTAATTAAGTCATAATAATATTTGCATTATTATGATTTATCTATTTCGATATCAGTAGGTTCTCCAGTTAAAGAATGAGAAAAATTCATGTTTAATGGCACTTTTAATTTCCGGTCAGTTTAAATTCCATTTGCCGGAAATGAAATTTATGGCTAAAAAAAAGTTCTCGTGGCGGTATTTAAATGGAGCGAGTTACCTCATATTTCAATAAGTGGGATAAAAAATAAAGATATATTACATTTCTTGTTATTTCTGTGAAAGTCACTTCTATATTAATTCAGCGTTTTTTTACCCCCTTTCAAAGTTCTATTATCAGCATTTCAATTTGATATTTCATTTAATATTTTAATAAAAAAGTAGGATATGAGCAGCACATGACGTTCCCTATATAATGCAGTGAATTTATTTCTTTCACAGCGAAAAAATGATATTTAAGTTGTACGTGTGGTGAACAAAAAATGAAACACTTAATTGGAGTTTACTTTTCAAATCATAAATCTTTGGGTTGAATTATTATTAATTGAAATGATCACGAATCGCATAGTCCTGTATTACTATTGTGGTAGCAATAACCCACCATTACCTCTTTGCACGAGTTCCTAAAATATAATCATTAATTAAAATACTACACATTGAATTCTGCATTTTTAATTATTAAAATAAATGTTATTTATTTACACGTATTATTGTTAAGATTAAAATTATATTAATTTTAATAAACGCTTAAGGAGGAAAATATGCACGTGTGAGACATTATTCCAAAATCAATAATTGATCTAATATATACGCAGATTCGCACATACCTCTGTTTGTCGGTCTGTTGCTCATCATGCTTGGAATATTGGCCGTTTCTTTTTCTGCCATTTTGAGGTCAACTTTCCCTTTTCTAACACACTCTCAAATTCCAACATAACCCCTACACTGCTTGCAAACACGACTCTCCGAACTTTTGGATAATCATTCTTGTTGAATATCTCAACGCTTCTTGCTTATAAAACGCACTCTTGAACATTCATGGCCTGAATATCCACGCTACTGAACAGTCATTCCTGTTGACTGCTTTATCTCACTCCTTGAATTCTAATTTTCAAAAGTTCATTTCTTTATCTTTTTGTTGCCACATCATTTTGCCTGAGATCCAGATACGCCCTCCGTATCTCTCATTGGTTGCTCATCAGTGCGATGTAGCATCATTGAATCATTGGCTACTTTAGTTTCCAATGATGCTCAGTTTATGTCTTGGCCCTTAGGAGAATTTTTAGGAGACCCCAGTCACACCTGCAATTTGTGCGAAGTGAATTTATTGGGGTCATGACCTTCCGGGCCAAAACCGTAAAACGGCGGATACAAGTCTACGCCTTGCTTTGCTGCAAATATTTGTAAATATTAAAACTGCATACTTGCCGCCTGGTCTCACAGTACAGTACAATATTTTTAACGTTGAATTGCGTTTTTGCGGATGACAACATGAGAAACTATTACGAAGTAACCAATTAACTTATATTTCACGTAATTTTTAATTGACAATTATCAAATGTGATAGCATCTGACACAAGCAATATAATCCATATCTTAAAATATTTTATTAATGAATTCTTCAATTTGGCGTTATTTTCGTTAATTTAGCGGCATTTTTGCAATTTTGACAATATTTTCCCCAATCTGGAGCAAAATTGTGTCATGTTGGCGATATTTTGTCAAATTAGTCACCAAGTTCGCCAACTTGATCGTCAAGCGTTACATACAGACGAAGAGAAGATCATTTCTAATATATATATAAAGGACTATTGCCGAATTGTTAGACATCAAAATGCAAAAGTGGTACTCAAAGTATCTTCTTTCGTGAATGGAATGAACTAGATCTACGAGAATGATGTTAACACATTTTTCGCATAATATTACATATGAAAAGTGAACATATTTCGCAATAGTTGATTTAAATTTCATGTAATTTTTTTTATAAATTTATTTGAAAAATCCTGCTGTCGTTCTAAAGTGTATACCTTTCGTTTTCTAATGAAAATTACATACGAAATGATCATGTATTAAATATTATTTAAGTTTTTGTTTTTTTAATGATCTTTTCAAAACTGTATTCGAAATTTCAGGGAGAGATTCATTTAAACATTCGATTACGTTTAAAGTTAATTGGGTTAAAGTATTGACCGATTGCAATATTTCTACTACATTTCGTTCGAAACGCTCCATTTGTTCGTGAGATATCGCTTACACGCATGCGAGCTTACACACGCACATACACACCCGGCCCCCATCCATCTAATTGCTCTGAGTCCTAGGACGAGTCGGGTGGTCTGGGCTTTCGACGCACATACACACGCGAGCACCTCAAAATCGTTCGATTTGAATTCAGGGATGCTTGAAACCTGCATTTCCGTCGCAAATTCGACACATTTTTTTCGACCCCAGTCCCAATACTTTCCCTATACATTAAACTACGTATATAAGGAAAGTTTTTTATTAAATTTCTGACAGTAGCACTTGATACAATGATCATTCACTAATACGTAAAAAAACACAAAACAGACACTACAGGAAAGACCAAAAGAAATACACAAAAATACAGAATAAAAACAAGAAAGATAACAGTAAACTGCAGTTCTAAAATGTCTATAATTTTATAAATCCAAAAAGCAGTTCCATATGTTTATGGTTCTATAAAATCAACCAGGTTGTAGGGATTGCATCTTTTCTCTTGCGCTCCAATATCTTTCACTATATAGGGAAAGTAAAAATATAGCATACCCCCCCCCCCCCCCATAATGCAATGACTTTAATTCTTTCACAACGAAAAAATGGCATACAAGATCCACAGAACAATGCTTTTGACATTGAATTAACATCACGTAAATATGTAAATTGCCCCCTTTTGGAAACTTTTGTGTCCAAACAGAATGACTTGTTTATATACTCAAGTGTAAAATTCTCATTAAAGTGCAATGAGCATGTAATTAATTTCCTGTGAAATAAATGACTATTGGCGAGTTTTTTGGCGTCAAAATACAAAAACTATTACAAAAAATATTTTATCACCTGCTTGTAATGAAGATGATGCTGACGGATTTGTCTCATAATGTTGCTTATATAAAGTGAATATATTATATAGTAATTATTACTTTTTCAATTTATGTCATTTTTATTTGAAATATTTATTTGATATTATTGTCATTTTTATTTGAAAAATGTACATCTCGAAAACGGTTATGCCATCGTTTTATAGTTTATGTTATTCGTTTTTGATGAAAAATTAACTACGAAATGATTATTTATTTAAACAGTATCGAAATTATTTACTAATCTTTTAGTTATTTTTTCTTCAAATATTCATTCAGAAATGAACATACACATACACACATGAACATACACACACACTAACATACGCCAACGGCCCTACCGTTCTGAAAACACCGGTTCTCGATAGATCACCGAAGTCAAGCAGCATCGCGTGTGGTTAGTACTTGGGTGTGTGACCACCTGGGAACACCGCGTGCTGTTGGCACTTTTCGGGCGCGGTAGCCCGGTGGTTTGCGAGCTGGATTTGCACGCTGCCACAACTGCCGCCGTGTTCATGCGGAGTACGATCACGTTAAACATGTGGGTCCGTAAGTCCTTCTGAGAGGTTGGTCATAGGGGTAGGAGGGTGCGGTCTCTGTGGATGGCTCCCCACTGGGTCCCGGTCTAAATTGGGTGGCACTTCCCGGCCGTCCAAACGGCTACCTTACACCTTTCTGGTAGGTCGGACTGTCTGGGTCTCAACAACAACACACTAACATACATATACAAACATACTATCATACATACACACATTAACATACATACACACACGCTAATACACGCACACACTAACATACATACATATTGCAATACATACACATACACACTAACATTCATACACACACACTAACACACGCACTCACACACGCTAACACACGCACTCACACACACTAATACAAGCACGCACACACACACACACTAACATACAGGCGCACATCGCTTCCAAATTGTTCGATTCGAGTTCAGGAATGTTTGAAATGTGTTCTTCATTCGACCCAGTAATAATACTTTCCCTATACATTATACTATGCACGTAGCAATCCGTACGTAGTAAGTAAAAATCTCCTCACGGTTCAACTCATCAGCTAGTGAATCATAGAATACCGCAAATTGATAATTGCTCGATATTTTCAAAACTTTTAAATATTTTTACTTTCTCATAGTATGTAATATAATATTGAGAAAGTATTATTTTCACGAACATTTTCGAATATGAGATTTTGATGCCAGAATATATGTTAAGACCTCCTGAACACGTTTTGACTATTTTTGGAGAAAAACCTGTCCGCATGTCTGTGGTCGATTTCTTGTGTTAACTGCAGTGGCCACAAATATTAATGAATTTTCACGAAACCTTATATCCATCTTTAACATCAAAATATTTAGAACTAGATTGAATTTTTTTTAATTCGAAAATAGCGAAAATTTCGAAATTTATTCAAAATTTTATATTTATTTTATCACGGATAGGACATAATTTGACATAATCATGCATAAAAGGGTTTATTTATGGTCCAATTATCACGAGATTTGTTAGTTTCAATCAATGTTGGGGAAAATAGCCGTGATACAATCTTTTTGAGTGACGTCATTAGCCGCCCTCAGTGTGTGTGTGTGTGGGGGGGGGGGGGAGGGGTTACTTCTCAAGTATGGTATCAATCGAAAGATTTTTCAAGAAGTTTAAAATGAAAGGTAACACTATATAATTCTATTCATTTGGATCCATGATACTGATTTTTTAAAAATGTTTTTTATAAAATTTGAAAAAACAAATGAAATTATTAAACATGGATTCTAGTATGAGAAAGTGTCTTGATGAGCCACTGAAAGTCGAGTTGAAGCTCTGGTTGAGAAAGTCGGGTTTGTCCAGTTAATTTTTTTATAACCGTGGCGTTATATATTTAAGTTATCCTTTTTCTACTTCTATACCAGTCAGTTCCCCAGTTAAAGTATGAGCTAGAAAAGTTATGTATAAAGGCCCTTTTAATCTCCGTTCATTTTCAATTAGATTTGAAAGGAAATTAAATTTATGACTGAAGAGCAGCAATAAATGCAGTGATTTATCCCATATTTCAATAAACGGGATAAGAAATGAAGATATATTAAACTTTCTGCGCGGTGTTTTTATATTAATTCAACGCCTGTCTTATCCTTTTCAAATTTCTTTTTCAGTATTTAAATTTGTTTATTTTATAATTTTTAAGTTATTAAAAGAATTAATGTGAGCAATATGTCAGAATTTTTTTAAACTAAAAACAAAAATCATCGATTTCACGATTGTGATGTCAATATATGTTTTAGGACCTCCTGAACATGCTTTGACTATTTTTATAGTAATGTCTGTCTGTCGGTCGGTCTGTATGTCTGCTTGTGACCGACTTCTTGCGTACAAAATAGCTGCCAGAAATATTAATGGATTTTCATGAAATTTTATACGTATATGGCTTTGTGAACGTAAAATCTAGAACTGGATAGAAGTTATTGAAAATCGAGAGAAATTTATTCGGAATTTTATATTTTCTTAACAAATTTGATATAATTATGCATAAAAAGGGTTATTTACGGCTCATTTATCACGAAACTTAACAGTTTAAATCATTGTAGTGAAAAGTAGTCTTGATACAATTTTTGTGTTCGTGACATCATTAGCTTGGGGGTCGGGGAGTTACTCCCCTCCGAGTGGGTTCATTGTCAAACTTGGTATCAATCGGAAGATTTTTCCAAGCCCTTTAAAATGAGGAACATGTTGAAATTATGATCATTTGGATTATGATCATTTGAAGAATAAAATATCCAGCTCTCGTTTGTAAATCAATTTGCAAAAAATATGAAATTGAATCAATATATGCTAAAATAAAAGCGCTAAAATTGTACTAAAGGATATGACGTACTATTTATATTCTAGTAAATTAGGAGATATAACGGTGTATTGAAGATATACTCGTACTACAATTATGAGTTTGAAGAATCTTTGACAAAATTAAACAGATTACGTAAGAAATTGAAAATATCAGTAATTACCGTAATCTTTAAACCCGAAGGCAATAATTGATATAATCCAATCAAAAATGCAACGCAAATAAAAATTATTTTTATATACATTTCTTTATTTCTGCAAAGATTTAATAAAAATTGTCTGACGTATAAAAACATTGGAATAAATTCCGTTTCTAAGCAACGTGATATAATTTTCTTCAAATAAATTTGCGATACGCACACACACACACACAAATTTTCAATTTTATTTATATACATACTAGTATCATTTGATTCATCTGTGTATTCAAGCGCTATTTTGATGTTGTATAACTTGTAGAATTTTGTTTAATATTCTGGGAGGTTAATTCTGTTTCAACTTGGCGAGTTATATAAAACTAATATTATTTAAAACTATATTTCGAGATTATAAAATTCATTTTATTTTCTTAAATTAAAAAACGATTATGAAAAATGACATCCTCTTCTTTTTTTTAACTGGCTTAGAAAATAATTTTAATTGCGCCATCTTTAAAAATAAAGTATTTGTAAGTCATATTTAAAATTTAATTACTTGCAGCTATCAGCCACTAAAATTTTTTAGGCAGATTCAATCACATCTCCGCTGCAACCTGGGGGTATATGTTGACTAGGGGTGGAGAACCAAAGGGGTTTATATCAGCGACCCGGCGAGATCATGATCAAGGGAGCGAAGTCAGCTGAACCATTCACCGGAAGATGGCCCCGCCATGTCTAGACTCCAGTCGCCTACGGATCTGGGGGTATAGTCACAAAGGCCAGTTCCTCTCCGCAACCTGGAAGTGAGTCCGAGTGGGAATTCCCGGAACAATTCACAAATTTTTGTATCCCCTTAGAGGAGGAGTATCAGAGGCTACAGAGACAGTGACCATCCGCCTTCAAAGAGACGACCCACCCTATGGGCGGGGGAGGGGGGGGGGTAAATATTTTTTGGATATTGACATAGTGGTGAAGTTTGAGAAAGTGGGTTTGAACCAGAGTTAACAAAACCTCCTCAATCTGCGAAGCCGCGAAAGAGACTGGCCGATATTAGGTTTCTTTAGAAACCTGTATAAGCCTTAATAAATTCCGGCCAAAGGAGGGTAATTTTTCTAACTAAATTTCACAAAATTGTCAAATAGTCTTTGAGCCAGCGCGGGTACATACCTTTCATGGACAAACAGACAGAAACAACACACAGGTGTTACGATAAAAATAGTCGATTTGCATTTTCGAGTATTCGAAGCATGTAAATCCATCGGAAGATCGAATTCGAATTTTTGACCCCATTATAATACGTTCCCTATACATTACCATGTAAGATAAGGGGAATAGATACTGTCACTAATAAAATGTGTTAAGCAAATTTAAGACGTGACTATATAAAAGATTTAATTTTCAAACTACTGAAAAAGAAAAATATTTAAAAAAATCTGATGTGAGCAGTATATGACTTTGACTGCAGACTCATATTCGTGTTCTCTTTATTTCTTCAATAATTCATTACATTTATTGAGTTTAATTGCACAAAATAACAGCCATAATTATTTTAATTATACTGAATTTTCTCTTTTAATTCAATTTTCGTTTTCATTTGGTAACTGGACTTATTACTTTCCTTATATACATAATGTATAAGGAAAGTATTGTGACGGGGTCGAAAATTCGAATTCGAGTTTTCGACGGGAGAGCACGTTTCAAGCATCCCTGATCACGAATCAAACATTTTTGAAGTGATGTCTGTGTGTGTGTGCGTGTGTGTGTGTGTCAGTGAGTCTGTGGAGACGATAACTGACGAACGAATGGACCGATTCGAACCAAATTTGGTACAAAAATCACACTCCGTAAACACTGGAAGCCTATTGTTTTTATACGTAATCGAATGTTCAGAACCCCCCTAAATTTTCGAATAAAATTTTGAAAAAATCGTCAAAAAATCAAAACCTTTAATAAAGTTACGCAAACAGACATTTCTTATGTAATTTTTCATTAGAAAACGATTGGCATAAATTTTAGAACGCTAACATGAACCGTTCTCGAGATATTGTACATTTTTCAAAAAAATTATGAAAAAGTCACATAAAAAAAAAATTCCTATTGAGAAACATGTTCACTTTTCATATGTAATACCATGCGATAAATTGAGTGACATCATTCTCGTGGATCTAGCTCGTTCCATTCATGAAAAAATATACTTTGAATAATACTTTTGTATTTAAACGCCAATAGTCATTTATCTGCTGTAAGAATAACTTTTTTCTTAGTGCATAACACTTGGCGAGATTTTGGCGACGAATTTGGCGGAATGTCGCCAACTTGGCGACTTTTTTGAAATGTTGCCAAATTAATGAAAATCTCGCCAAATGGATAAAAATGATGCTAAATCAATGAAAATGGCGACTAATTGTCGAAAATTCAATATCTTGGAAAGAATATTAGTATCTACTATAAGAAAAACCTATTTTTTTACTGTAAAAGTAGTAAATTCATTACATTATATAAGTAAAGTCATGTGTTGCACACATCAGATTTTTTTCTAAGGTGACGCAGAGAAAGTGCGAAAAAACTAAAATATCTCGGAAACGGCTAGTTCAAAAGTAGTGGGGTTGGTCTTATTCTTTTTGTAGGCAAAAATTACGTACAAAATAAGCTTTTAATTATTACATTTGAGCATAAATAGTCTTGTAATTTTAAGATTTAACGATTTTTGCGGGCCATTTCGCAAAAAAAGCAGATTTTTTTTCCTGAATCGTACCAAAATCTAATCAGCACTAGGGATAATCACAAGGGACTTACGTACAAAATTTTATGTATGAAATTCAGTCACTTAGCTTTTCAGTTAGGGTGGATACAAAACCTGCACAGACAGACAGACACACATAGAGACACACGGACACACACACTGACGCCACGGTTTTAGAGATCCCAAAATGTGTAGATTCGTCAAAAACTCGAGTTGCGATTTCCGGCACAATTCCAATACTTTCCCTATACATTACTATGTATTGCAGGGAAAGTAAAAATCTGTTGTGGGTAGCATATGTCTTTCCCTGCAGACTTATATTTACGTTATCTTTATTTTAATTAAATGTAAGTCACTTTTAATTCAATGTTCGTTCTCATTCGGTAACTGGACTTATTTTCAAAGTTGGCGTAGAGAAAATACGAAAAAACTAAAATATCTCGAGAACGGCTAGTCCTAGTATACTGAGGTTTATCTTATTCTTTTCATCGTTAAAAATTACGTATGAAACAAGCATTTAATGGATATATTTAAGCATACGTAATTTTTATTTTAGCTGTTGACGATTTTTGCTGGCCATTTCACAAAAAAGGCGGGTTCCTTTATCCCGAATTGTACCGAAAACTAATCAGCACCAGGGTCACACCTAAGTGACTTACCTACCAAATTTAATGAAATTCAGCCCATTAGTTTTTGAGTTAGAGTGGATATATATTTTGCACAGACAGACAGACACTCAGACAGACAGACACTCAGACTGACACACAGGCACACACACAGACGGTACGCTAAAAATAGTTTTTTCGTATCCTAGAGGTCTCGAAACGTGTAGATCCATAGAAAACTCGAGTTGCGATTTTCGACAAAATTCCAATACTTTCCCTATACATTACCATGTATTGCAGGGAAAGTAAAATGATAAATATAATTAGTATATTAGTTCAAAAGATTGAAACGCGCCTTAATTCTTTACCTGTTGGAGATAAGTGGGCAATGCAAATTGCAAAAATGATGAAAGTAAGGTAGGAAATAAGAATGCGTTAAGGAAATTGTCCTCCCATTAAATTTTAAAAACTTATACTTTTTACATTTTTATAAGACCCCCTTACAGTTAAACAAATTTGGTAATCAGAAAATTTTTATTTTTATTGCAACAAGATCATTAAAAAAACCCGCATATCTGTATCTTTAAAATTGCGAGTTATATTTAATTGAAAATTGAACATTGTGAATATGGATCCTATATCAAATTAGAAATGCAAATTTGTGACATATCACAAGAAAGATAAAACTGGATGATAATTTTAATTATGTGCCCCAACCACGTAGTGAATAACACTGCTTTATATGATCTCTGTCTGTGTAATCCTTTATTTAGATGTATTTGTGATAAAAAAATTTGACACATATTAAAGTATTTTTGATCTAAACAATTTCCATCGTCAATTTGTTTATGATCCCTATTTTCACTGATGAAACAGCCTTTCATATGGTACGGAAAAGTGGCATAAGTCAGATTTTCCCCTTTGTTATAATTCAGTTAATTTTAAAGTTACAGATATGCGGTTTTTTAATGATCTTGTTGCATTAAAAATAAAAAAAATCTGATTGACCAAATTTGTCTAAGTGGATGGTATAAAATTTAAAAAATCTGATGTGGGCAGCACATGACTTTCCCTGCAGACGTTTATATTCACGTTCTCTTTATTTATTTTTAAATTTATTTCACTTTTAATTCAATTTTCGTTCTCATTCGGTAACCGGACTTATTATTAAAGGTGGCGTAGAGAAAATACGAAAAACTGAAATATCTCGAGAACGGCTAGTCCTAGTGTTATGGGGTTGATCTTTTTCTTTTCGTCGTTAAAAATTACGTATTAAACGAGCATTTAATGGATATATTTGAATATATCTAGTTCATTAGTTTAGATTTTGACGATTTTTGCGGACCATTTTGCAAAAAAAGGCAGGTTATTTTTCTTCGAATCGTACTAAAATCTAATAAGCGCCAGGGTAACCCACAAGTGACTCATCTACCAAATTTTGTGAAATTCGGTTTATTAGTTTTTTAGTTACAGTGGATACAAGCATTTGCGGGCCATTTCGCAAAAAAAGGCGGGTTCTTTTATCCCGAATCGTACCCAAAACTAATCAGCACCAGAGTCGCCTACAAGTGATACAAGTGACTTACCTACCAAATTTTATGAAATTCGGTCAATTACTGTTTTAGTTAGAGTGGATACAATATATACACAGACAGACACACAGACACACACACAGACGTCAAGCTAAAAATGTTTTTTTCGTATTCTACAGGTCTCGAAACGTGTAGATCCGTCAAAAACTCGAGTTGTGACTTTCGGCATGATTCCAATACTTTCCCTATACATTACCATGTATTGCAGGGAAAGTAAATAGTGTAACTTTTTGAAAATTAATGGGCGGACTATTTCATTAATGTTATTTCCTACCTTACTTTCAACATTTTTTACATTGCCCACTTATCTCCAACATGTAAAGATTTAAAGCGCGTTTCAATCTTTTCGGGACATCCTGTATAAGACACTAATGTTCAGAAATATAAGGCAGAATTTGATGTCATAACAACATTTCCTCACATATTGATTGAACTGCCAGTCTGCACATGCTTTATTAATTCAAAAATCGGTTAATTCATTTCACTTGTGTTATTTAAGACTAAACTGGAAATCTTTACACGCAAGCGAACTTTTAATTTCCGGCCAATTTCAATACGTCTGAGGAAAAATGAAATTTATGATTAAAAGGGGTTTCGGGGCATTGCTTAAATAGAAAATGTAGCCCACATTTAAAGGAAATGGATTAAAAGATGATAGAATAATACATTTATTTTTTATCTAATAAAGCTAGCTTTTCTTGCTCTAGCAATTCCACGGAAATTCATTTTCAGTATTCCATATTTATGCACTACTCGACATAGAAACTGCAACACCATGAAGCTTTAGCCGTATAATCATGCAAATAGTGAAACAGACGCAGCTGGCTGATGCATGCAAATACTCTGAAATGCAAGCAGGTCACAATATTGGAGATCGGGATAAAAGGGATGAAAACGGTTGATGGGCCAAGAGTTGTTACTACGGAAACCCTGCCTACGGAAACCCAATTTTCGAGCTGTTTTTTGTTTCAGAAGATACGTGTTGAAGAGATACCTGGCCGATGGCGCCGAAGTCTGTTTCTGCATTTGGACGATCGTGCGAGGGAATTCATTTTAGGCCTACGTACAGCTGGGTGGTCGTACCGGCGTATCGCCGTTGAAACACGCGTAGATGTGTCCACTGTGCAAATGATTCGGACAAGATGGATTGAAAAAGGCCATATGAATTGTCGCGGTTGTACAGGTCCAGCCAGATGTACGTCAGCACGTGTTGATCGACGCATTCGAAGGCATGCGGTGGCGGCCCCACAAACTACGACTGTTGACATTCTACAGAATTTGCGGAGTACATTGGATGTTCCAATATCAGCGAGAACAGTTTCTCGACGATTGGTCGAAAGCAGCTTGCACTCAAACTGTCCTTTACGAAGACTGCTTTTGACGACAAGACACGAACGTGAGAGATTGCAATGGTGTCGGATCCGAGCCTCTTGGAAGACTGGATGGAACAGGGTAGGGTTCAGCGATGAATCTCGGTTCTTTGTCGAATGACAGTTACCGTGTGAGAGTCTGGAGGCGAAACGGAAACAGATCCAATCCTGTTGCGACAGTTGAACGATACTGCTCGACAACGTGACATCATGATTTGGGGTGTCATCGGTTTTGATAGGTCACCTCTAGTTCGTATCAGAGGCACAATGACAGCACGATGATATATAAATAAGGTGATGCGGCCGGTTGCACTGCTTGATCTTCAGCGATTGCAAAATGCTGTTTTCCAGCAAAATAATGCGCGACCGCACACTGCAACCATTAGCAGACAAGCCGTGCAGGTTTCCAGATGCTTCCTCGGCCTCCACTGTCTCCAGATTTCTCATCCATAGAGTATGTATAAGACGAGATTGGCCGTCGTTTGACTGCCCAACCTGTTAGTGTATAAATTTGTCTAAAAAAGAAACGGGTTTTTTTAATTTATAGGAAAGAATTAACCGGCGTTGTCCGGGTCTTAATTTAGGGTCGGATATTTAAATATTACATTTACAGAATATCTTCTTGAAGGGAATATAATTTTTTCCAACTTCAAAAAAGACAGCGAACGACGCACCTGCCCTCTCTAGGCATACGCTCTGCAAACATGGGAAGTTACATAAATTAACGTTAAATAATTAAATTAATTATTTAATAAATAATGTCGACTCGCATAGAGTCTAGGCGCGTCGACCGGAGAGGAGAAAAATGAGAAGAAACTCGAAAAATAGACTAAATTTTAAGTGGGGCTATTTTAAAGCTACCTACAAAATTTCATAAAATTCGGTGCAGCCGTTCCCCCATGATAATGCGACAAACACACGTATATGCAGTTAGATTTTCAATTTTATTTATATAGATTACTTAAATTATCACCATAGATCTACGACCAATAAAATGTATTTAGTCGTGTGATATTTTTTAAACATCCTGCATATTTCAACACGTGTCGTCTTCCTCTATTATCTCGTTAGTATATTTATCCCTTTAGAAACATACCGAAAGGTTGGACAACGCCCAAGTCCTCCATTAGCGAAAGAAATTTTATGCAAACACTCAGTTTTGCCTTAGGAGAAATCCAGATGACACTTCTAAAAATTGTTTTTTTTTCATTTCAGGATCGCGCGTTAAAAATTATTTCCCCATTCTGTAATAGTATCATGTTTATATCTTCACTTTTAGATGCACTTGAATAGAAATATGAGATGCTGAAGTGAGTAAAAATGCATTATTGATAATGGAATGTATTTATATCACAGGTCATATTTCCCAGAACGCATTTCTGCCTCCGGTGGCAACACTTTTGAGCTCTTTTGCATTTCATATTTTATTCCCATTTCAAATAAGAATGGAATTGATGGGGTGGAGTGTAAGAAAGGGAAGATTGTTGTTCGAGAAAATTTTGTGAGTTAATTAAAAATGTAAAATGCTTTGGGAAATGCAATATGACGAAAATAGCATTATTGATAATGGAATGAACTTATACCGCAGGTCATATTTTCGAGAACGCATTTCTGCCCCCTTAGCAACCCTTTTGAGTTGGCGCTTTCGTATTTCATATTTTATTCCCATTTTAAAAAAGAGTGGAATTGGTGTTATGTGGAGTGTTATAAAGGGCACATTGTTGTTCGAGAAGATTTTGTGAGTTAAATGAATTCAGAAATGCAATATAAAGAAAACAGAATTATTGATAATGGAATGAATGCACACAAATGGAATGAATATCACAGATCATATTTCTGAGAACGCAGTTCTGCCCCCCCCCCCCGGTGGCAGCACTTTTGAGTTGGTTCTGGCGTATGTCATATTTTATTCCCATTTTAAACAAGAGTGGAATTGATGTTATGTGGAGTATTACAAAAGAAGATTATTGTTCGAGAAAATTTTGTGAGTTAATTAAAAATGTAAAATGAGTTGAAAAATGCAATACAAAGAATTAAAATCACTTTGTGCGATTCTGAAGGAAAAATTAAACAACATTATTAATGACAAATGATGTTTCAAGAGAGTATAAAACTATTACTAGGATACTTTGAATCATTATCGTTAGAGTTAAAACAATTCCCAACAAAAACGAACTGAACTAGAGCACTAGAGCAATTTAGCCTTCGAGTTAAACTATATGCAATTTTAAAAAGTTCTTACCTGCATTCACATCTATACAATATACGCTGTATACCACCAAAATTGGTTCTAAATACCTTCAGTTGGTTTTGAGATTACAAAGGGTAACTGATTTTGATAAAATCTCGTTTTACAGACATATACATTTATTGGATACTATATGCATTAGTTTCAATCATTGTTGTGAAAAATATCCGCGATACAATTTCTGTGTTCGTGACGTCGTCATCTCCTCTCGGGTGGCATAGTTACCCCCCTCCGAGGAGTTACATTATCAAGTACGGCATCAATCGAAAAAAAAATTTCAAGCCCTTTAAAGTGAATTGTAATACGTTATAATTGTAATCAATTGATTCCATGATATCGATTTTTCAAAAAATGTCTTATAAAATCTGAAAAAACAGTATTAAAATGGAATTTGACATGAGAATGTCCAGTTGGATGACATGGAAGGATGTAACGGAAGTGACATCATATTGTTACGAATGTGTAATAAAAAACATTGTTATGATTTGATGGTCAGGGTAATTGAAAGACAAATACGGTGATATTGGCGACGAAATTGAATGTCATCAACATTGCTATTTTTGACGATTTCTATAAACTTCACGAATTTTGTAGATTGGCTCAGAACTTCACAAGTTACATGTTTTTCCCTGAACTTTCCACAGTGTATATAAGCCCAATAGCATTCAATTGGGTTGTTGACGTGATACAAGTAAAAGTAGCTACCAAACTCAATACATAACCCAATATGTAAATTTCCTTCTTATTATACACTGCTCAAAACAATTAGGGGATATTGTGATTTTGGAAAGAAAGTGAGGGTGAGAAAAAGTTTTGTTGGCTGATATATGACCCATAGGCATTGTAAGCTACTTGAAAAGAAAATTACTCACAGAACAAGGAATAATTAAATTTTATTCTTGGTTTTTGTCGGAAAACAAAAAAATGCACATCTTGCACGTTTTATTAAAACGAACAAAAAATGTGATTTCTCGGATAAAAAGAGTTTTAATAAAGGGTATTGATTCCCCCGATCGAATATTGAACATCTGTGAGGCATGGGATCAATGAGATTACAAGGAGGAACTGGTGCATTTTCTCCCATTCCTGTAGAAGAACGGTTTTCAGCTGCTGAATCCATTCTGGGGGTAATCAGAAATCAGCAATCCTTCTCCCTAGAATGTCTCAAACATGTTCGATTGGGTTCATGTCTGGGGAACATACTGGCCAAATCCATTCGTGGGAAAGGAAGTCTAATTTTAGCCGAGAATTATCTGACCTAGTGAATGCTTCCTCCATGAGAATGAATTCGTCCCCGATTGCAGCAGCGAAAGAAACCACAAAAGGTCTGAGGATCTCATCCCTATATCTCAGAGCCGTCAGAGATCCATTTTTGATGGTGTACAGTTCGGTATGACCATTAATAGAAATACCGGCCCAGGCCATCACGCCGCCTCCAGAAGAAGCTGGTCCTGCCTCTTGTTTTATTATAAGGTTTTAAATAATACTATTGATTGCCCTATTTCACTTTCTTGCCTGGAATTTCACATACCTGTCAATAATACCAGGAAAAAAACTCTTTTTCACAATACTACTGTTAAACACAACTACATTAAATGCTATTCTATCTATAAATTTGCTGATCTATATAATACCTATTGTGCTGACATTGATATATTTAACTTGACTCCTGCCTGTTTTAAAAAAGCCTGTTTCAATGCGCTTGACATGTTTACTACATAGTATTCTTGTATCCTATGTTCTGTACTTTTTAATTTCTTGTGTGTGGCTACTGTAACTGGATTTCATCTGTAGTTGCCACGTAAATTGAATAAAATAAATAAAATAAAATAAAAATAAATCGGACACTTTCATCCACAAAAGCATGATTATTCTGAGTACCACCTTCTCTCCAAATGACCATCCTCCTATTGTCAGGTTGTACACTAAAGTGGGGCTCTTCTGAGGAGAGAACATTGATCCATGCATTTCGTCTCCATCTGAGATGCTCTTATGCCTACCTTCTGCGAGCAGCAGGGTGGTATGCTGCTAAAGAAACACAAACCCTAGGTCTGCGAGCATACAAACCAACACGATGGTGTCAGTTTCAACAGTTTGAGTTGAAACACTGGCGCCAGTAGTCCTCCAATGGTGCTGTTGCAAAAGAGTGGCGTTCATACTACGATATTTTCTGGTTGTTAGTGTTAAATAGAGGTCATCATTTTGTGTTGTTGCATGCCTATGACCTTATCCTGGTCTTTGGCTAACAATTCCAGTTTCCAATAAACGATTCCAGAGTCTGGAAATAAAAATTTGGGGTACTCCAGGGATTTCCGCTTCAACGGGTAGCGTTTGGTCCGCCTCTAAACTACCGATGGCCCTCCAGGTTACCGATTCGGCTAAGTCATGTTGTTGAGACATCATATTAACTGCTACAAAGCATTCAACATATGTCAATTGTTTCTAATCTCTTCCTACATAAAGAATGCTGCAGATCACTTTCCACTCCTTATCTAAAGCACGTAATTTTCCCCATCACAGACAAAATTTGCATACTCCGAAGCTTATAAACGTGATATTTTTCCTTTTTATTCTCTTGTTTTTCATTTATATTAAAAAACTAGTCGATTATATGACTCTTTTATAGCGAACTCACAATATCCCCTAATTGTTTTGAGCAGTGTAAACACCCTTTAGGCTGTATGATAGGAAAGTGTAAAAAAATTAACTTTTAGAGTTTGAATATTTTTCGCATCATTTTAAAGGATAACCATTTTACTAAGGATAGTTTTCTTCCCAAGCTGATGGTTTTTAAAGATTTAAAGTCTTTATTTTTCGATTTTTACTCATACTGAAAAATTATTTTTTTTAGTTGTGACATTATTGAAGTTAACGTGCGATTTGTTATAATCATATTTTTTTAAATTCTTTTAAATCTAGTCTCACGTTTGGGGAATATTTTTAAAAATATTTTAATGGGGGGGGGGGGGGTCTATTGTTCCTTTGGATATTGTTTTTCATTTTTTAAACTTTACCTTTTTTACTTTTTTTATATATATAATGTATAAGGAAAGTATTGTGACGGGGTCGAAAATTCGAATTCGAGTTTTCGACAGGAGAGTACGTTTCAAGCATCCCTGATCAAGAATCAAACATTTTTGAGGTGAAGTCTGTGTGCGTGTGTGTGTCTGTGTGTCAGTAAGTCCGTGGAGATGATATCTCACAAACGAATGGAGCGATTTGAATGAAATTTGGTACAAAAAATCACAATCCGTGAATACTGGAAGCCTATTGTTTTTACACGTAATCGAATGTCAGAACTTCCCTAAATTTCCGAGTGAAATTTTGAAAAAAATCAAAAAATCAAAACCTTTAATAAAGTTACGCAAATAAACATTTCTTATGTAATTTTTCCTTAGAAAACGATTGACATAAATTTTAGAACGCTAGCATGCACCGTTCTTGAGATATTGTCCATTTTTCAAATAAATTTATCAAAAAATCCCATAAATTAAAAAAATTTATTAACTGTTGAGAAACATGTTCACTTTTCATATGTAATATCGTGCGATAAATTTGGTAGCATCATTCTCGTGGATCTAGCTCGTTCCATTCATGAAAAAAGATACTTTGAGCAATACTTTTGTATTTGAACGTCAGTAGTCATTTATCTGCTATAAGAATAACTTATTTCTCCGACCATAACGCTTGGCGAGATTTTGGCGACAAATTTGGCGGAATGTCGCCAACTTGGCGGCTTTTTGAAATGTTGTCAAATTAATGAAAATTTCGCCAAATGGATTAAAATGACGCTAAATCAATGAATATGACGACTAATTGTCGAAAATTCAATATCTTGGAAAGAATATAAGTATCTACTATAAGAAAAACCTATTTTTTACTGTAAAAGTAGTTCATTCATTGCATTATGCGAGAAAAATCATGTCTTGTCCATATCAGATTTTTTTACCTGGTTTCAGTTTTCTAGGCGATTTTTCCATACGGCAAATACGTTTTTGTACAATAACTTAAAAACAAATCCTCAGATCGCTATGAAATTTCATTTGTGGATACTTTATGTCAAAAACTAAAACTAGATACAATTTTTAGTAATTTCTATGATTAGAACTTGTATAAACCGAAATTTAACATTTTCATTGATTCATTGCCAATGGAGAATTTATATACTTTTAATACTTCATACTTTTACACAAATAAGCGTACACCTACGATTTACTGAAGATTTTGAATTATCGAAGATCGTACAAGTAAATGGAAATATTCCGTATATTATGCCCAAGAATTCTAGAAATATTGTCACCAGCGCATGCGCAGTCTTAAAGAAAACTGGTGAACGAATGGTCTATTTTTAGATATCGCAAGAAAGGACAGGCTGGAAAGGCTTTTGATAGGAAATCTCTTTTATAATGGAGTCAGGGGATATGTATCAGTGTGCATCTGATGCAAGTTTTGAAAAGTTTTGGAAGATATTAAATGGATTGAAAATATTTTTATTCTGTCGGCCGTGACAGTGTTACGTTTCTACTGAAAGGACCCGGTAGAGATTTTGGTTACATAAACAGAGATTTTATGGAGGGAATGTTCAACACACATATTTACGCAAGTTTGTTTTCTCAGTTTATGCGATATATAAATGGAAATTATATTAACATGATAATCATTTTATGCGCAAGTAAGTTAGCAAGTTATTATTTTAAAAAGTTATCAGAAACTAAACGCGGTTGTTCGTGGCAAAATGCAATAATTGATGATATTAAACGAAATACAGTGACGAAATAGCATATAGATATTTTTATATAAATCCAAACATGTGTTCAAAAGTGTGTTCATCCCCAAGATATAAGTAAAACCTACTTATTGTAATCCGTTTGTCCGTCTGTTCGTATGTAATATATTAACTAGTTTTCGCTTTTACGAAATTTAATATATAGCACCTAGAGACTATTTTATAGAGAGGAAATCAAAATATTGTGAAATGCGCCAAAGTAGCAGTTTTATATTTTCAACGGTAATTTCTTATTTGAGAAAAGGACATTTTGAATTGAGTCGGCAACACAGCAGTTGCTGACCTAACACAAGCAAGTGAGATATATATACAATGTATATGTCATAGTTGTGCGGCAGCAAAGACATCTGATCAAATATGCTTGGAACCTGTGCCCGAATTATAAGAACAGAGGAGGAGCTAGCTTTTGCTCAGTAATTATAATGTCGGTCTTGTAAGCAAAGGGTTCCTGGTTCGGGGCCCGGCGACGCACAATCGCCACAATGATGACTGGGCGTTTGAAACACGCAGCCTTCCTCTCCAACGATTTCACCTCTCAACACGAGATGGCAGCACCATACGGAGTCAAAAGCCTTGACACTCCCTTCCTGGTTGACCACGACTGACCGTCACGCTGAGGCGACACGCCTCCCGGCCTTCATCATCAGCGAAGGGAGTGTGCGGCAGCAAAGACATCTGATCAAAGATGCTTGGAAACTGTACCCGAATTATAAGAACAGAGGAGGAGCTAGCTTTTGCTCAGTGGTTATAATGCCGGTCTTGTAAGCAAAGGGTCCCTGGTTCGGGGCCCGGCTACGCACAATCGCCACAGTTGTAAAAATCACTCAGAGAAGAGGCTCTTTTGCTGCAACCGTTCTCAGTGCAATTTGCTGTAGTTTCACACAAGCCACATTTATGCGGAGGAGTGGAACTGATGACGGCATGGGAAACATGCGGCCCTTCCGTTTTCTATACTTCAAAAATGTGATGGGGATGCAGATTTAGATGAGAAAGTTTACGTAGTGGTTAAAATTAGTAACTATATATGGCATTATAGTGGGAAAGAGGAAGTATGGACAGACTTTGATAATACGAGGGTGGTTCAAAAAGTAAGGTAACAAGTCCTGTGGGAAAAAAGGTTTATTCACGAAATCAAAGAAATACACAAAGTTAGCAAGGCACTGGTACATATTACTTTTCCACATAGTCACCATGGTTGTCAAAGTATTGGTGACTATGCCATCGCTTAGTGCGAGATCCGGTCTGTAGTGTGGATGTTCCAGTACACATCATCGGGAACGTTGTACCAAATCACGTGTGACCGAGGCCGTATGCGGTCGGGCGTTGTCGTGCAACAACACCTTTCGACTATCTAGACTTGGAATTTAATTCGCACGCCGAATTTGTGCACCCGTGAGCGCTCTTGTTACCTTTCTTTTTGAACCACCTACGTAATAATAGCGTGGGATAGAATGTAATGTTGTTACAAAAAGCGCGTTACATGGAATAGGGATTTGAAATAAGAATTGTGAAATTAAAGGGTATCTTAATTGGGGAAGCTTCAAATGTCTGTATTGTATATATATATATATACACATATATATATGTGTGTGTTGTATTTTGCGAAATTTTAATTATCGTGTTATTATTACATCAGTTTCTAAGCGATTATTTGAAATTATAATATATATACATTTTGTCACTCAATGTATTGATACATATTACATATATGGCTTGCAGTTAATTAATATGATTTTTAAATATCCAAGCAACAGATCAAATAACACATGTGATAAAGCTTATAATCCATTGCTTATTAGGAACTGCAAATGCATGAACACCACTACTAATTTTCACGACTTGTGTTTTCTGTTTTCTGAGCGGACGTTGCGCGCTATTCAACTTGTTTATTTCTTTCCCAGAAGAAATAAAATGTCTTTTCTAAATCTTTTTTTTCCCCTCACAAAACTTTGTAATTTATTTGACAAAAGTAGCAGCACTAGAAGTTCTGATGAAAACAGACAATTAGAGGAAATAAACATTTACTCTAAAACCTGGAAGTTTAAAAATAAAACAACCCTCTCGATAGGGTTGTTTGCGATTTTGTTTACCGCAACGTTCGTTATCAAGGATGGGGGGAAAAGAAAGAGTAATTATTTCTTATTGTTCGCAATTTCGTTTTTTGTTTACAGAGTTTTAGCGCTCGTGCCAAGAAAACAACCGCAGTCGCTCTTTTCTGATTTTGATCAATTAAAGTATTTAGTGGGATAGGCTGTTTTTATTTTTGTTAGCACCATAGAGGCTACACTATATGGGATATTTTCTGTAAACAGTGTTTTACATGTCCCAGGTGTTTTAATAAAAGTTTGCATGACTTGGGACTGATTTTGGGCAGTGATCATTTTTACTATATTGTAGTTAATATTTGTCACCCATCAGTTAAAAAACAATTTATATTTTTGATATTTAAAAATTTAGTTTTTTTATTAAATGTCATTCCCCTGTGTGTCCCACCAGCCAAATAATAAAATCACAACTTTACTGACAAGCCTTCATTTTCTAGTTTACTTTTAATTTGATGTTTTATATTAAATTAGACAATTTAAAATAAAAACAGTAATAAACAAGAAAGAACAATAATGCTTAAAGCATTGATTATGAAACACTTTTCAACTTCAATGCAATTTTATTTAAACATGTCTTAAATGCAATACATTCCTCGGTAATATTTTAAAACTTATCACAATACTACATTAATTTATTATATTTGAAAACTTAAACGTTGATCGAAAAAAATGAACTTCATTCAAAAGACGGCATTGAAATCAAAAGACCACATCTTCGTTCAAAAGACCACGGAGCTAAAAGTGATTAAACTCTATGCGTAAAACTTCATCGAAAAAAATCGTTCTTCTCTCTGTAAAATCAATGAATATTTCATTCATATCAGCTACGCAGACTCCATGAACTAAATGATTTTGTGTTAAAGAAATACAGCAATCCTAATACAACTCATTCTACATATTTTCCTGTTTACATTTTACATAAGTGAAAAATAGTCTTCGTTGTAGAAATAATCAAATTTGGATGAGCATTTAAACTCAAATATATTGTAATTGCGTTGTTTCAGTATGTAGATGCACAGAATTTAAGCAAAAATAAAGTGGATTTAGGACGGATACAACATTCTATATGAATTAAAAAGAACTTTAAAAATAACGATTTTGAGACAAGATGGATGTCATATATCATTTTTTTTTTTTTTTTTTTTTTTTTTTTTTTTTTTTTTTTTTTTTTTTTTTTAATTCAATTAACGTGGAGTAGGTCACGTGATTTTTTCATATCATGGTCACGTGATCGCTTCATATAAGAGGTGTTATTATTATTTTAATTTTTATTTAAAAAACTTCTGAATATATTTCGCTGAATTTTTTTTTATATATTTTATGGAACAATTTGAATATTACCTAAAATTTTCGAAGCAATTTATGAATTTTAAATCTGCTTAAAAAATGCTTGAAAAATTAGGTCCCATAGGGCTCAATGTATTTCATTTTTTCAACCCGGGTTCAATCCAAAAATAATTGGGTGAAATTATTCATTTATATTCCCATAGGTCCTACGGACCGTCTGAACAACATACTAAAATTTCATTTTGATTAAGTCATTTTTATGGCAGTTATCGTGCTAACGGACAGACAGACAGACAGAGAGAATGAACAAAGTCATAAACACTTTTCAACTTTGTTATAAAGAGTTAAAAACCCGGTATGCATTAGAGCACTATCTTAAATTAATTTTTTACAACTGTCCCGTAATTTTTTGTCATTCAGCTGTCTTTAAATTTTAACATCTCAATCTGTACATATATAACAACACAATATAATTAAAGTATTATTCTTTTCTACTAAAGTCCATATTCAGCATTTTTAGATTTCGACTATGTTCTAGCTATCATTCTGTGCAGGGAAATATTATGAAACTGAAGAATTTTAGGTAAGTATTCTTATTATTCCTTGTCAATAACCTGTCTTTAATTATTCTCAGAAAAACAAAGTATATAATTTTTTTAACATATATGTGTGCCTTGCCTAGTTAGTGTAGCAAACTGAATATCAAGTTAGGCTTAAATGAAAACAAAACTCGTATACTCAGAAAGTAACATTACATGATTTGTCAGAGGACGCCGTAGCCCAGTGGTTAACGAACGGGAATCGCACTCCGTAGACTCGGGTTCGATTCCCGCCACTGTCAAAACTGCCGCCGTGTTCACTCGGACTACGATCACGTTAAACATGTTGGTCCGTAAGTCCTTCCGAGTGGTTGGTGGTAGGGGAAGGAGGGTACGGTCCCTGTGGATGCCTCCCCCACTGGGTTCCGGTCAAAATTGGGTGGCACTTCCCTGCCGTTCAAACTGTTACCTTGCACCTTTCTGGTGGGTCGGACGGTTTGGGTCTCAACAACAACAACAACATGATTTGTCATTCCCCTGTTGTCATTTACCTGCCTTCTTGGTAGATAAAGGAATGACATTAGAACTGGTGAATTACATTTGAACTAGATTTTCTTACCAGAAGTTAAAACAAATAAGAAGTTAGTTGTAAATATTGTAAATATAAGATTGCAAGTAAAGCAAAACATATTTTTGATTTTTCTAATGATATACTATATAAAGGGTGACCCAAAAAGATTGAAACGCACTTTAATTCTTTATCTGTTGGAAATAAGTAGACAATGTAAGTTGCAAAAATGTTGAAAGTGAGGTAAGAAATACGACTACGTTAATGAAATAGTCCTCCCATTAATTTTCAAAAAGTTACACTTTTTAGATTTTTATACGAACCCCTTAGACAAATTTGGTCAATTAGAAAATTTTTATTTTTAATTTGCCGCCTTCGGCGACCAGCCTGTTCGCTACCCTTAAAAATTCTTACCGTGGCAAACTCGCTGGCGCCATAACCCATATAGTTGTTGTTGAGACCCAGAACATCCGACCTACCAGAAAGGTGTAAGGTAACTATTTTGACGGCCAGAAAGTGTCCCCTAATTTAGACCGGAACCCAGTAAAGGAGGCATCCACAGGGACCGTACACTCCTTCACCTACCATCAACCTCTCGGAAGTACTTACGGACCCACCTGTTTAACGTGATCGTACTCGACGTGAACACGGCGGCAGGTTTTGGCAGTGGCGGGAATCGAACCGAGTGCAATTCCGAGTGCCTACCGAGTGCAATTCCCGCGTGCTAACTACTGGGCTACCGCGCCCTCAACTCCGTGGAGTTAACAGAGTTTGATTTAGTTTAATAGTATTAAAACTAATAATGAAATTTTAAGATGAAAAATAATGTTCTAGTGGGAGTTCTTGAAAATTGATTTGTAAAGTGAATTTATTCTAATGTTTGTAAACTGTGATAACGCCCCGTGGAGTTAACAAAGTTTGTTTTAGTTTAATGGCGTTAAAACCATAATTCAATCATTTAAATTTTATAATAACCATATGCTGAGCTCTTAATTCCATCATTTAAAATATAGCGTCTAACCCGAAGTACAATTTCTGTAACTTTCTTTTTATTTATTTTTTCTCCATGGAAACACCGTGACGTACCCTACACCTCCCGTGCATCTGCGCGCCTATGTGGAGGAAAAATCGGAACAACCCGAGAATTCGACGAGAAATTTAAAATCATTACTTCTTTAAAATCCGGATCGGGCGACTATTTATAATTATTTCTTGACCAGATTGGGCTTGTAAGAATTCCTGACGTTTAAGCTTTCTAAAAATGTAAATTATTAGTCGAAATTCTTGAAACTTTTCCCAATGCAAGGATTTAAAAACGAAAGTTCGTTTTTTTGAGCCGAAAGTGATTTTTGTTTTAAAATCTTTAAATAATATTAGAATTTGTCTCTAAGACTTTAAATTGATATATTTTTACTCGCAATTGCCTGCTCTTTCTAGTCGTATGATTTGTTTTCTTCTACTACGCCTGGATGGTGGAGAAAAAAGGGGAAACGGGGGTAAGACGGTCAAAATCGCATAAAACATTGAATAACAAAGAAAATAATTAAAATTATAAACATCGATTTTCACGTGTCGCCGTCCCACCCACCCTGGGTCTCCGATTGCCAAATTTCGTAGCTCTGCAACGCGCGGTCGCTGAGCCTATAGTGTATAAGACAGACAGACGGACAAACACACAGAACATTGCCCTTTATTATTTAAGATGCAGCAAGATCATTAAAAAAACCCCATAACTGTATCTGTAAAATTCAGCGAGTTATATTTAATTGAAAAGTGAACATTGTGAATGATGACCATATATCAAATTAGAAATGTAAATTTGTGAAATATCACAAAAAAGATAAAACTAGATGATAATACATACGATACCCAACCACGCAATTAGTACCACTGCTTTATATGATCTCTGTCTGTGTTATTCTTTATTTAGATGCATTTGTGATAAAAAATTTTGACACATATTAACGTATTTTTGATCTAAACAATTTCCATCGTCCATTTATATATATATATATATATATATATATATATATTATATATATACTAGCAATGCAGTTGCCTATATTAAATGTCATTCCCCTGTCATGCTGTTATTTACTTGTATTGAAAATAAAATTTGCATTTTCTATTTATTTTCCCAAATATGTTCGCTGCTACTGCTTTTTTTTTTTTTAGTTTAAACTATCCATGTTAAAATATAATGCAGAAAACTAGTTTAATAATAGGAAAACAAAAATATTGTAACAAAAAAGATGAAAAGGTTAGTTTAGAGAAGATGACCCATATAATTAATACCAGTGGCGAAGCGTAATAAAAAAAATTGTGAGATATAAAACCAGGGGACAAAAATTAGTAAATAAAATTTGATATGGCAGCATGCACATGACTCTCCCTACAGACTCAAATTCATTTTCTCTTCCTTTTCGTGAATTTATTTTATTTTTTTATGAATTAATACAATTTAGAATGAAAGACTGAAATATCTCGAACACGACGGACGTTAGGTTTTCATAAATTTTGGCATTCGCTGTCAAATAAGTAAAAAAAAATTAATATTAAATGCATAATTTCATAATATTCTTATAATGTTACGGACATACGTATTTAATATTTAATTTTATTTAATTATTTTTTTCTAAAAGAAAAAGAAATATATCTTATAAGAGATATTTCGACTTTGGAAAATAAAATGTTGGCAAGCCCCTTAAGTTTTCGGCAGTTTCATGCTATATATTTTAACAAGGTTACAAATAAAAAAATCTGATGTGGGCAATACATGACTTTCCTTATATAATGCAATGAATTTACTGCTTTTACAGTTAACAAAAATGTTATTATTATAGTAGTTACTTATATTCTTTCCAAAATATTGAATTTTCTTAAATTAGTCATCATTTTCATTGATTTAGAGTCATTTTTATAAATTTGGCGAGATTTTTGTTAATTTGGCAACAATTAAAAATGTCGCGACGAAGTTGGCGACATTCCGCCAAATTCGTCCCCAAATCTCGCCAAGCATTATGGACGGAGAAATAAGTTATTCTTACAGCAGATAAATGACTATTGGCGTTCAAATACAAAAGTATTACTCAAAATTGTTGTTCAGACCCAGACCGTCCGACCTACCAGAAAGGTGTAAGGTAACTGTTTGGACGGCCGGGAAGTGCCACCCAATTTCAACCGGAATCCAGTAGGGGAGGCATCCACAGGGACCGTACCCTCCTTCCCCTACCACCAACCTCTCGGAAGGACTTAAGGACCCACATGTTTAACGTGATCGTACTCCGCATGATCACGGCGGCAATTGTGGGCAAATCCAACGCGCAAACCTCCGGGCTACCGCGCCCGAAACGTGCCAACAGCACGCGGTGTTCCCAGGTGGTCACCCACCCAAGTACTAACCGCGCTCGATGCTGCCTGACTTCGGTAATATAACGAGAACCGGTGTTTACAGCATGGTACGGCCGTAGGCATAGTATTACTCAAAGTATATTTTTTCATGAATGGAACGAGTTAGATCCATGAGAATGATGTCATCAAATTTATCATGGCATTACATATGGAAAGTGAACATGTTTCTCAATAGGAAATATTTTTTTTTTATTTTATATAACTTTTTGATAATTTTTTTGAAAAATGTGCAATATCTCCAGAACGGTTCATGCTAGCGTTCTAAAATTTATTTCAATCGTTTTCTAATGAAAAATTACATAAGAAATGTCTATTTGCGTAACTTTATTAGCGGTTTTGATTTTTTGACGATTTTTTCAAAATTTCACTTGAAAATTTAGGAAAGTTCTGAACATTCAATTGCGTATAAAAACAATAGGTTTCCAGTGTTTACGGATTGTAATTTTTGTACCAAATTTCGTTCGAATCGGTCCATTCGTTCGTCAGTTATCGTCTCCACAGGCTCACTGACACACACACACACACTTTCACACACACACACATACTTTCACACACACACATACAAACACACACACACACGCACACACACAGACATCACTTCAAAAATATTTGATTCGTGATCAGGGATGCTTGAAACGTGCTCTCCCGCCGAAAACTCGAATTCGAATTTTCGACCCCGTCACAATACTTTCCTTATACATTATGTATATAAGGAAAGTAATAAAATATAATAACTGAATTAGTACAATCAAAATAAGTTAATGATATTTTGAATTTCCGTTATTAGAGGGGAACCTCGGTTTTGCGTTCGCTGTGGAACCAATGTAGAAACGTTATATGCACGAAAACAAAATACACGGGAAACTCCCTTTTAACTAGTGCATAGTTATTTTCACTCCGTAAATGAACAGGCATTTGACATTCACCCAAATGAAATAGTCATAACCGAATTTCATTACATTTTATAATTTTCCTATTTTTCTATAAAAGATAGATATAAATAGTGAAGGACAAAAAAATGTATGAGGAAATTTAACTTCTAATTCTATGTTTATTGCTTAAAAAGAGCTCTTATAGTTTTCGAGTAATCACCTTGTCATGTTGAAGAAGTATGCACATTTTACGTTTTTTACTTTCCCTGCAATACATGGTAATGTATAGGGAAAGTATTGGAATCATGTCGAAAATCGCAACTCGAGTTTTCGACGGATCTATACGTTTCGAGACCTCTAGAATACGAAAAAACTATTTTTAGCGTGACGTATGTGTGTGTGTCTGTGTGTCTGTCTGTCTGTGTGTCTGTCTGTGCAGATTTTGTATCCACTCTAACTAAAAAAGTAATTGACCGAATTTCATAAAATTTGGTAGCTAAGTCACTTGTGGGCGAATCTGGTGCTGATTAGTTTTGGGTACGATTCGAGATAAAAGAACCCGCCTTATTTTGCGAAATGGCCTGCAAAAGCTTGTATACACTCTAGCTAAAAAACTAATGGACCGAATTCCAAAAAATTCGGTAGGTGAGTCACTTGTGGGACACTCTGGTGCTGATTAGATTTTGGTATGATTTGAAAAAAATAACCTGCCATTTTTTGCAAAATGGCCCGCAAAAATCGCCAAAATCTAAAATAAGAAACTACGTATGCTCAAATATATCCATAAAATGCTTGTTTAATACGTAATTTTTAACGAAGAAAAGAATAAGACCAACCCCATTACACTAGGTCTAGCCGTTCTCGAGATATTTCAGTTTTTTCGTATTTTCTCTACGCTACCTTTGAAAAGAAGTCCAGTTATCAAATGAGAACGAAAATTGAATTAAAAGTGAATTAAATGTAATAAAAATAAAGAGAACGTGAATATAAGTCTGCAGGGAAAGTCATGTGCTGCCCACATCAGATTTTTAGGATTCCAATGCTTATATCTTAAAAACTAAAAGTGTTTGCTATAAACAATAAGCAAAAATCTATAGCTAATTGAAAGCCCTGTAAGTGTATATAATCAGATTTTATATTGAATTTTTTTTTCGATATTTGTCGAATTTTATTTTACAAGATGTTATTCACGTAAAACCATTTAGGCTCCATCGGACCGAAGTCACCGCAGATTGTTTGTTTTGAGAACCTATATGAGACTTTTGATCACCTGAACACATAGATGTAGACAAATGGTTTGCCCTGTATTCTTTAGATTCATAGGAGCCGGATATGAATGTATATTATATGTATATTTCATATTCGGCTCTTATGTATATATATATTTGAGACAGAAAGGGACATAATTACTTTCTCATGGTGATTTGGAATCTTCTTTAAATTTTACCTTATGTTTAAAGTAGCTCTAATATACAGAAAATGAACAGAAAGTTCCTAAATAATAAAATCTAGTTCATTTCGCGAGTTACAACTTTCAGAAAACATTTTGCTTGTTAAATTCTTTAATAAATAAAAACTTTTATTTCCTGCAGGGTACATTTAATTCTCTAGCCAACAGAAAAACAGTGCATATTTTCGCAATTTTCACTGTTACAGCGTTGTTGCGAAGACATGTTTTGACATCTATAATCGATATTCTAGATTGCATATACCTCAGAAGGAAATATAATTGAATGACAATGACATAGTTCAGGAAATTCTCTTGGCAACAGACCAAGATGCAACAAAAGAATATGGATAAAAATGGCGAAAATAAACATTTTCGCTTTATTCATCTTTCAGTGTGATCATGTAAACAAGCGTTTCACATTTTTTTTTTGGAAACAGTTAATTTTCTATGACATTCTAATAGTTCTTCCAAGGTGAACTTATAAATTGAACTAGCAGATATACCAGAAGTTGCAAATGTTTAAAAAAGTACAAACTCTATAGTAATATTATAAATGATAAAGATAAAAAATAATTTCTGTTCTCACTATAAATAAGTATCTACACTGATATATCTGAGAGCAAAAGAGTTTCAATGCCCAAAGAAAATTCTAAAATCTAAATTTGAAATGTCTTAAATCTAAAGATATGACAAAAGGAAGTTCAACAAATCAACTGATCAATTTATTTATTTATGGATGTAATGGTAATAATAATATTATAATAATAAAATAACAATTTATATATATATATATATATTTATTTTTATTTCATTGCATTCTGTAGGCATAATTTTTTTTTAGTGTATTATGAGTTACTTCTTCCATTCTACCATTGGATTTACTATTTTAATATTATATATATATATATATATATATATATATATATATATATATATATATATATATATATATATATATATATATATATATATATATATATATATATATATATATATATATATATATATATATATATATAATATGAATATCCAATGATCGAATAGAGAAAAGTTGTAACTCAAAAAACCGTAACTTGAAATATGCCTACAAATTAAAAAGAAGTATTAAAATAGAGAATCATCGATCAAGAGAATAAAATGCATATTTCTAGTCATCAAGCTAAAGATAATCAACAAATATCAATGGTGTATTTTTCATAGGCATTAGTTATCACTTTAAAAACTTTAGTATTTCTAATTATTCATATGCCGACGCGGTGGTCGAGCGGTCAAGGCAGACGTTTCCGAATGATCGCTCGGTTGCCGGGTTGTGGGTTCTAGTCTCACCTACGGGAATGAATGTTGTGATGTTGAATATTTGCAAAGTATCCTTAACTCTTTTAGTATGCTTCGGTATTTATGAAACTTATAATATATATATATATATATATATATATATATATATATATATATATATATATATAAAAATTATAATTGCCTCCTTATTATCTCTTATAGCCATTGGATCCATGCACTTTATTTCTATTCTATTTTACTAATTCTATCGAAATTACTTTATATACTTATATGACAAATGCATTTTGCTTATTAGGAAAAATAAATTCAAATTATTTATTTATTATGGAAAAAGTTGTTAATAATTATGCAAAAACAAATCATAAGCTCTGCTTTGCTATATAATAATACATGATTTTCCTTAATAATAATACATGAAAAAAAAATAATATAATTACAAAATTAATGGAATAAACCAGTTTAATGACAAATGTAGTTTGTTTATTTAATTAGTAACAATGATTTTTTTTAAACTTTTGTAATAAGACGTGTCTTCTTATCTCAATTTTTCTGCATACATTCTGCTTTTTCACAAACGAGATTTTCCTTATTTACAACTATCATTCCTTTGAAAGTTGCAAATTTTACTTCCCCAAGATAATTTCTGTATTTCTTTAATAATTTCTTCCACAAGATAATTTCTGATAATTCTATTTAACTTTAAACATGCTTCTTCAAAAAGCTTGTCACTGGGTTCTTTTCCCCCTATTATGGTTCTTTTTTAAATTCTCTTCAGATCTAATTTTTGAATACATTGCTTTCTCTTTTTAATTTTCAATTCATTTTTCTATACCATCTTGGCATACTTCTCTGCTTAAAGTTCAACCATTCCATTTCTTATTTTTTAGATGTGTCATGTAGGCAGAGTGGGCAAATATTGCCAAGTAGTTCCCTGGTGATTGAGATTAATTCTGGTTTGTTACGTAGTTTTTTAAAGCACATTGAATATTAATTCGTGCATATTTATTTAACATATTCACAGACATAGATGCTTTGTCATCAATCAAAATTCTAATAGATTGAGAAAAACCTGTCTTAACTTTTTCACTCCCATACGACATAGTCAACCATACCTTTATTACTTCTGTAACATTTGGTCGCTTCAACATCCCACAAGGAAGTTTGAGATTCATGCATGTTTTCCAGTACTCATCAATTAGAGATATCTTATTTGCTTCAACTTTTTACAACTGTGACATTCTCCATTCATGTTGAAGGATGTATGTGGGAATATCTATAGTAAGAGCTTTAGCAATCTTTAAATCCGTAACACTTCGATTTAAATTTTCCTCTATAGGCTACAGGAAGCGCATGTGTTTAAGAAATATTGTAGTGAAATTTAAATAAGCCCTATAATGTAATTCAATTAGAATAAAAATAATGACCTTAGGTAAACAGATGATTGCTCTACGTACATTACATATTAGTTAATATATGTATCTTGCTGTTTATTCTTTAAAACGTAATTTAAAGTAATTTTGAGTTAAAAGTGTAACCAAATAGTGACTTTAAAACAAAAAATAACTAATGGTTGAAAAAGTAAATCAAGTGCAGCCCTGCAAAGGATACATTTGGGAGTTACTCAATGTTGGAGCGTTGTTAAGGAGCCTCAGGTAGGGCAGTCCTTTAAGGAAGTCGCCAATTTGTTTTTCTGTGAAACATTCTGTCATTTCTTGTTTATACAAACAGTTCTAAAGGAGTGGGGCAGTTATGCGGAGACCCGTTCCATGTCGTCCTAGTGTTACAACATCCTCTGATGACAAATATATTGCATTACTGGCCAAACGCAAAATATGAGCGACCGCACCCTCTTCCCCAGCAATGGCAACCTCAGCAAAAGCAAGCCGATGTCCGTCAGTACTGTGATTCGAACGCTGCATGTCAAAGGACTCTATGCCCGGCTTCGCGAGTTTATGTCCCTTTGAGTGCTAAGGATATAGAGCATAATTAATGTGGTGTCATCAGCATGCGACTTGAGCAGAAGTGCAATAGTCTCATGTATACTCTTCACGATTTGTCGTATAGATTCAGAAAATAAACGTATAAGGGTCTGGAGAGAATGAGAATCATCACTCAACCAACCCAATAACATTGTTGAACATTGTGCATTTAGTTGTGGTAGTGTGATAGTATGGGCTGTACTTTTGGGGGATATCGCATCGACCTGCACATGTTCACAGCGGTAGCGTGATGGCGGAAAGGCATCGGATCGAATTTTTGAACCCGTCATGAGATTCTACGCTGAAGCTGTGGATCTAGATTTTCTTTTGATGGACTATAACGCTCGTTCACATAGAGCAATGCTGGTTTACAAGTATATTGAGAGCAAACGTATTGCACGTATGCAGTGTTCTACTGGCCACAATCTCGTCGAAACAGATTGGGATGTCCTTGGATCGAAAAATTTGAAAGATCTGTTTCTATCCATCTACCCGCTCCAACTACTTTCCAATAAGTGTCTATGTTCAGAAATGACATTTATTGTCCTCTGTTGGTCTGGGTCACCTGATTGAAAGGATTAAATACCAATCAGAAGCTTGTGTTAAGTCAGGTGATGTCACTTATCATATTAAGGCTTGTTCGATTTGATTATATAGCGTGCACATCTTTTTCTGAATGGACCAAGTCTGAAGTAATCACTTAAAGGGTAAAAAAAAATACCGAATTTATTAGTGGAAACACCTAATCTCTGATATTTTGAAGTAGCGTAGCACATTTTCTAAACAGTTACTTAAATTGTTTGAACATCTCATTTGCTTCATACTTAAAATATCCTGTATACGCACTGCTGCTTCTGGGAGTTAATGGTCCTATATGTAAAATATCGAACATTAAACTATCCTATATATTACTATCGCACAAAATATATTTTAAGTGAAACAACTCATGCCAGATGTGAAAGAACTATGTTAGATTCGACGTTCCATTTATAGAGCATCTAATTTTTCTCATACTTAAAATATCCTGTATAAGTGCTGCTGCTTCTGGGACTTGACGTTCTTATTTGTAAAACATCGAACCGTAAACTACCCTATTACTATCGCACAAAAAACTCATATTCCATAAAGTTCTAATAATGATCAAGTAAAAAAAAACCGATCTGTCAACCATTTTCCTGCAGTATCTTTCGGTGTCTCCGATGTCTATACGTTAGTTACGGCTATCAAATTGTTGTGAAGGCCTTTAATGACAACTGTAATCGATATCCGAGATTGTGTCTTCCTCTGAGAGAAAAGGTGATCGGATTTTGATGACCTAGTTCAGCAAAGTCCCTTGGCAACGTACCAGAAGGTAACAAAAGAGATTGAGAGAATCACGAAAATTTATATGTGGATCATTGTCCTCACATTCACCTTTTAAGACGTAAACGTCTGAATTAATGTAATTTGTGAAGTAAGTAAAGACAATTGTTGTATCTGAACTTTCAGTCTGAAAAATGAGTAAGGTATAAATTATACGGTAATCAACAGAAGACGGGATAAATTCGATTTATATGTAGGAGCCAGGTCAAGATTGTAGGCGCTGATCTTTTAAGTAGTCGCATTATATCTTGACAACGTTGTTTGATCTATTTCTTAATTTATTTTAATCACTGTATATAACTATAACATGTTTTGGTCTTTCAGATTCTCCAAAAGTCCCTGATGACCCAGAAAGTTTAATCTTTATACATTTACACTATCCACCATCAGGCATAACCTAACGTAGTCGGATTTTCTATCTTCCTCCGGGTCGGAGATTGGTTTTTTATGCCTTTCCAGACTTTCAAGTAGCCGTCTGGTTGTTTAGAAGGCTGAATTTTTACATACTAACAGAAGGTCGTTCGCACTTTACGGTAACGATTTTGTATTTATGTTTCTCGTTAGCATTTTGAGATAAAGATTTGGCATTTTCAATATAATCGTCTGCTACTGTTTTGGTTTGATTAGAATGTAGAATAAAAGATTTATTTTGAAAATGGCTCCTGAAATTGATAGATGGCGCGAAGGTTCGTAAATACTCTTTCCGAGGAAAAATATTCGTATCAACAAATTGTATAGCAGTGTAAAAATCGAGGTTATTGCATTTCAAAGAAAGGTATTTTTAATATATTAAATTTGAAAGGGAAAAAGCGGCTAGGTGAAATTAAAAATGAAAAAATGGACGCACCGCAAAACCGCATCCTAAGACTGTTCGAAGGCGGATAAATATCAAGAAAGTGAAGTCTCTGATCCTAAAAGAAAATCCATTGACTCAAAAATCCATCGCATCGAAACTGGGAATGTCTTCTGGCACTATAAGTAAAATCATTTATAAATATTTGAAGTTAAAAAATGTGTTTTAATTAAAAGATCATCTGCTTTTGCCAAAGCATATTGCGGAAAGAAAAACAAATTGTAGAAAATTATATGAAAAATAGCTAGCTGCTGATAAATGGAAATTTGTGGTTGCTTGACAAATATTTTAAATTCAATTTATCAAAAATCAACTCAACTACACTTCAACTATGCGTTATTTTCAATTTTGCATTCGATGCTTTGGCGTAAATTAAATTATCTCTATAACGAAAGTTAAGGTATAAAAAATGGAATAATGATATTTTCCTACACTAAAGTTCAAAATTTTAAAACATCGAAATTAGAACCACTTTTAAAAATAGTTCAAAATATTAAATTTTCAAAATTGTCACGATTATATTTTAAAAATTGAGAACCCAATATGAAATCCAATTATAAGCGTGTAATCTTATAGGTCATTCAAAGGGCTACAAATTAATCACTTACTGTTTGCATCAGCTTTTGTTCATAAATATTGAATGTAGAAATCACCTTATCAAAATGATTCAAAATATTGAAATATCGAAATTAAATATTTCAAAATATAATTTCGATAATAAATATTATATTTCAAAAACTAAAAACCCGATATATAATCTAATTATATATCCTCGTAGGGCCTTTAAAGAGCTACCAATTATTTTCTTACTGTTTATATCTAGTATTTTGGTTTTCGCGGCATTCCAATATAAGCGACTTTAAAACTAATAACATTCTAATTCTCTTCAACTCGACAAGGCGACTAATCTAAAACTATAAGGGCTTTAGAAAACAAATTATTCATATCTAAAAACTGAACATTTTACCAAACAATTTTGTTGTTTACTATTTATATCTGTCTGTTATGAGAGATTTACGCGATGTTGGAAGTATTTGATATTAGGATGCTATGGCGTACCAAAGATAATAAATGTCAAGTGAAAGTTTAAGCAATAAAAGTAAAGTTGCAGCTAACTATATAAGCACTCACTGGCTGAAATTAACTCGGTGTAACTATCCGCGTTCTCAATGCCCACAAGGATCAGGTGTACTTTCGAAGACACTTGGGGCAAGTTTTATTGTTCCTATATAAAGTAATATGAATTCAGTCTCACTTCATGGTGTGGGCCAGTTATTGTTAGCAGTAACTTTGCTGCTATTGCTTAGAGTTCCACTTGACATTTATTACCCTTGGTACTCCAAAGCATCCCCAACATCAAATATTTCAAACACCGCGTAAATCTGTCATCACATTCTATAGTTAGCAAAGTAAATCGCAAACTCGCTTTGACAAACACATTTTTTTTTTCGAAAATCGTTCATCACATAAAAATGCTGCTTGTTAAAATATTAAAAAATTAATTAATATTAAACTGGTTCTTTAAATATTGAAATTATGTTCGTATATTCATAAATAGCATTCTATTTCCCCCAAAAACAAGTAGAAATTTAAAATTTTTTGAAAATATTATTATTTCGAAACTACAGTATGAGCGAATAAAAACTGGCAGTTGTAGTGAAGTTATTTCACCACGACATCAAAAATTAGCTGGGTAAGTAAAAAAAATCTGATGTGGGCTACACATGACTTTCCCTGCAGACTCAAATTCATTTTCTCTTTATTTCTTTAAAAACTCATTAAATTGAGTTTAATTGCACAAAATGACACTAAATTTGCATTTTTAATTCAATTTCTGATTTTATTTGGTAATTGGACATTTTTCTAAGGGCGGCATAAAAAATGCGAAAAATCTCAAATATCTCGAGAACGGTTAAAGTAATAGAGTTGTTCGTTTTCATTTCCTCGTCAAAATTACGTATAAAACAAGCATTTAATTGATACATTTGAACATACGTAGTCTTTTTTTTAGATATTGGTGATTTTTGCGCGCCATTTCCTAAAAAAAGTCAGGTTGTTTTTTTTTCGAATCGTACCAAATTCTAAACAGCACCAGAGTACCCCACATGTGATTTATCAAAAAATTTTATGAAATTTGGTCAATTTGTATTTCAGCTAGGGTGAATACATGAGATTTTTGCGGGCCATTTCGCAAAAAAAGAGGGTTCTTTTTTCCGAATTGTACCAAAAACTAATCAGCACCAGGGTCACACCCAAGGGTCTTACCAAATTTTATGAAATTCGGTCCATTAGTTTTTGAGTTAGAGTGGATACATACAGTGCACAGACACACACACAGACAAACACACACACACAGACGTCACGCTCTAAAAATAGTATTTTCGTTTTCTAGAGGTCTCGAAACGTGTAGATCCGTCGAAAATTCGAGTTGCGATTTTCGACATGATTACAATACTTTCCCTATACATTACCATGTATTTCAGGGAAAGTAAAAAGAGAGCGGGGATATTTTTATCTATTACGTTCGAAGATATAAATGTCCAAATCTGTTGCATTTTTGTAACGTTCTCATTTAGCTGAATTCCCGACCATAGACACTACCAGTGTTATAACTAGAACAAGGCACGGTTAAGCAACGCTTAAGAGCCCAAAAACATAGGGGCGTAGAGAGAACTGCGATGTTTGCGACGCTCAGAATAGAACAATTTCCCCCCAAAAAATTGTATTTAACAATAAAAGTACTTTATTGTTATTATAACAATAATAGGTTTCAGGCTATTTATGATTCATTAAACTTGACTTTTATGATAAATACGAAAACAACCTTAAGCAAAATATTCATAAAATTAAAAAGGTTTTTCAAAATTTGAATAATGCAGGGGCCAGGCTGAGGTCAAACACATGCGTATATGTTCAACGATGGCTTTGTATTTGTTCTCTAGTCATGGAGTTAAAGGTCCTATCATATGAAACCAAATTGTTTTATACCTTAGGAGTGCTAAAAATTTCTAAGGTTGTCTTCAGTGAAAAACTGGCCATGCTGCCAAAATGGTGAACATTTTTAAATTTTTAAATTGAAATTAAAAATAAGTTAACAATTCTTAATTCGCTCATGCCAGTAATCTTTCTATGCGTATTTTCTACGAGTTTCTTTTCTACGAGAAAACTAATATAGCCATTCTAAAGTTCTTAAAACAAACCGGATTTATGTCTCTATTTCAAAGCGGGGAATGGCCCACGAAGTATAAATGATCTAAGGTTATAAATGTTTTAAAAAGAAGCTGCAGTAGTAAATAGCTTCCGAAACCATCTTAGCACATTTGAATATAATTATCCTTTAATTATCTATGGTTGACAAAAATTTAAGAAAAATGAGTGGGGCTTCAAAAGGGAGAATAAAAGAAAAGGAAGATAAATCAATTGAAATATAAAAAATTCAAATTTTTCACTTATAAAGATGCCCCCCCCCCCCCAAAACAAAAATAAACAAAATCATTTGAAATAATGCTTTTATCTTCGACAGCCATAACTAAAATTTTAGGAGATGAAATTATGTGCCCCCTAAAATTTAATCCTGCCACCCCCCAATTTTTTTTAATAATTTTATTTTCGGGGTTAAACTTAAATTTTGCACCCCCATAAATTTTAGTTTTGAAAAAAAATTTAAATGCGGGACTTCTTATGCATATTTTAAGTAAGGGTCAAAAATGCCTAGTTATGCCGCTGAACGTTACTCACGTCAAAAAAAACAAAACAAGATCAATCATGCTTAAAGCATTGATTATAAAACACTTTTCAAATTCAATGCAATTTTATTTAAACATGTCTAAAATGCAATACATTCCTCGGTAATATTTTAAAACTTATCACAATACTACATTAATTTATTATATACCTTCATCGAAAAAAATGAACTTCATTCAAATGACGGCATTGACATATAAATAACCTGGTTTAAACATCTCTAAAATGTGATACATTCCTCGGTAATAATTTTAGAATTATTATAATACTACGATAATTTATTATATTTGAAAACTTCATCGAAAACAACTGAAATTCATTCAAATGACGCCATAGAAAAAATAACACGCTTGGCTCTCTCTATAAAACCAGTATTTCATTCATAAATAATTTCCCATTCATGTCATTCATCACAATACTATAATGATTTATGTTATTTAAAAACTTAAGACCATGGAGGTACAAGTAATTAAACTCTATGCTTAAAACTTCATCGAAAAATTCGTTTACTTCTCTTTGTAAAATCAATGAATATTTCATTCATATCAGCTACGCAGACTCCATGAACTAAATGATTTTGTGTTAAAGAAATACAGCACTTCTGATACAACTCATTCTACATATTTTGCTGTTTACATTTTACATAGGTGAATAATAGGCTTCGTTGTAGAAATAATCAAATTTAGATGAGCATTTAAACTCAAATATATTGCAATTGCGCTGTTTCAGTATGTAGATGCACAAAATTTAAGCAAAAATAGAGTGGTTTTAGGACGGATACAACACTCAATATGAATTAAAAAGAATTTTAAAAATTACGATTTTGAGACAAGATGGATGCCATATATCATTTTGAAGTGGGTCACGTGATCTTTTCATACCATGGTCACGTGATCGCTTCATATAAGAGGTGTTATTATTATTTTAATTTTTATTTTAAAACCTACTGAATATATTTCGCTGATTTTTTTTTATATATTTTATGGAACAATTTGAATATTACCTAAAATTTTCGAAGCAATTTGTGAGTTTTAAATCTCCTTAAAAAATGTTTGAAAACTTAGGTCATAGGGCACAATGTATTTCATTTTCTCAACCCGGGTTCAATACAAAACTAATTGGGTGATATTATTCATTTATATTCCCATAGGTCCTACAGACCGTCTGAACAACATACTAAAATTTCATTTTGATTAAGTCATTTTTACGGCAGTAATCGTGCTAACGGACAGACAGACAGAGAGACAGACAGAATGAACAAAGTCATAAACACTTTTTAACTTTGTTGTAAAGTGTTAAAAATGTTAGAACTCCGTGAAGTTAATAAAATATATTTAGAACTTTATCGATATATTCTTCATGGCTTATGTATTAAGAAATAATGAACATCTTTCGTTGCTTTCATAAGATATGCATAGTTCAGCTTCGGTTATCAAATTCTTGAGAAGACTCGTAATGACAAACAATAACGATCAATATTCGATATTTTCCCTCCGTCTTCAGGAGAAGAAACAATCGAGCCATCATGTCCTAGATCAGCAAAGTCCTCTGGCAACATACCAGAAAGCAACAAAAGGAAATAAATAAATGACTTCGGAAGTTAATCGATGCATATTTAAGATAAGGCTCACCTTTCGAGAAAGGCGTAAATGCGTAAATTTGAAAATTTTGAAAAGCGACTAAAGTTTGTTGGAAACAACATTTTACTTTCCTTGCAATACATGGTAATGTATAGGGAAAGTATTAGAATCATACCGAAAATCGCAACACGAGTTTTCGACGGATCTACACGTTTCGAAACCTCTAGAATACGAAAAAACTACTTTTAGCGTGACGTCTATGTGTGTGTCTGTGTATCTGTCTGTGCAATGAATGTATCCACTCTAACTCTTAAACTAATGGACCGAATTTCATAAAATTTGATATGTAAGTCACTTGTGTGTGACACTGCTGCTGATTAGTTTTTGGTAGTATTCGGTATAAAAGAACCCGCCCTATTTTGCGAAATGGCCCGCAAAAATTGCTGTATCCACTCTAGCTGAAAAGCTAATAGACCGAATTTCACAAAATTTGGTAGATAAGTTGCTTGTGGGGTACCCTGGTGCTGATTAGATTATGGTACGATTCGAAAAAAAAATAACCTGCTTGTTTTTTGCAAAATGGCCGGCAAAAATCGTCAAAATCTAAAATAATAAACTACGTATGCTCTATTGTATCCATTAAATGCTTTTTTTATACGTAATTTTTAACGGTGAAAAGATAAGATCAACGACATTACACTAGGACTAGCCGTTCTCGAGATATTTTAGTTTTTTCGTGTTTTCTCTAGGCTACTTTTGAAAATAAGTCCAGTTACCAAATGAGAACGAAAATTGAATTAAAAGTGAATTAAATTTAATTAAAATAAAGAGACCGTATATATAAATCTGCAGGGAAAGTCATGTACTGCCCACATCAGTTTTTTTTACTTTCCTTCAATACATGGTGATGTATAGGGAAAGTATTGGAATCATGCCGAAAATCACAACTCGAGTTTTCGACGGATCTACACGTTTCGAGACCTCTAGAATACGAAAAAACTATTTTTAGCATGACATCTGAGTGTCTGTGTGTCTGTCTGTGTGTCTGTGCAATGTATGTATCCACTCTAACTAAAATACTAATTAACCAAATTTCACAAAATTTGGTAGATAAGTTACTTGTAGGATGATCTGGTGCTGATTAGATTTTGGTACGATTCGGAAAAGAACAACCTGCCTTTTTTTACGAAATGACTAGCAAAAATCGCCAAAATCTAAAATTAAAAAACTACGTATGTTCAAATGCTCAAATATATCCATAAAATACTTGTTTTATACGTAATTTTTAACGAAAAAAAGAATAAGGCCAACTCCATTACACTAGGACTAGCCGTTCTCGGGATAATTTTAGTTTTTTCGTTTTTTCTCTACGCCACCTTTGAAAATAAGTTCAGTTACCAAATGAGAACGAAAATTGAATTAAAAGTGAATTAAATTTAAATAAAATATAGAGAACGTGGATATAAGTCTGCAGGGAAAGTCATGTGCTTCCCACATCAGATTTTTACTTTCCCTGCAATACTTGGTAATGTATAGGGGTAGTATTGGAATCGTTTCGAAAATCGAAACTCGAGTTATCGACGGATCTACACGTTTTGGGACTATTCTATTTTTAGCGTGACGTCTGTATGTGTATATGAGTATATGTCTGTGCAATGTCTATATCCACTGTAACTCGAAAGCTAATCGACCAAATTTCATAAGATTTTAGATTTAAGTCGCCTTTGGGATACCATGGTGCTGAGTAGATTTTGGTGCGATATAGAATAAGATAATAAGTATTTTTTTGTGAAATGACCGGAAAAATCGCTTGCATCCACTCTAGCTAAAAAACTAATCGACTAAATTTGAGTAGATTAGTTTCTTGTGGGTAACCTTGGTGCTTTTTTTTTGCGAAATGGCTGGCAAAAATCGTTAAAATTTAAAATAAAAGACTATTTATGCTCAAATGTATCAATTAACTTCTTGTTTTTCACGTAATTTTTGACGGTGAAAATATTAAGTCCTACTCCATTACTCTAGGATTTGCCGTTCTAGCGAAAGTTTAGATTTTTCGCCTTTCTGCGAAACCGTCTTTAAAATTACGCCCAGTTACCAAATGGAAACAAAACCTAAATTAAAAGTGCAAATTCTGTGTAATTTTAAAATAATTATGCGTGCAATTTTGTGCAATTAAATTCAAATTAATGAATTATTAAGAGAAAATAAATTTCAGTCATGTGCTGCAACAATAGATTTGTTGTTTACTTACAATACATGATAAAGTATAGCGAACGCAAAAGAATGGGGAGAAAATCGAACCCGAGTTCTAGACTGATTTACGTGTTTCTAGCACTCTATAATATGAACAAATTATTTCTAGCGTGTGTCTGTCTGTGTAATATATCCAGAGTTATCGTATAATGTCTTCTACATCTTTTAAATTTCGATTGAAGTGTTCTTCTAGATCTACTAATAGGAACGCGACAAAGCGTTATTGCTTGAGAATGTCTGCAGCGCCTCTAGTGTGACGTTGTAGAATTCCGAATTCCCATCTCGAAACGAATCCACATAGGAGAAAACATTTAAATACAAAGTAGTTTAGCGTTTAATTAAATTGTATGGAAACACTCCAATTTAGCAAAGACTTTAAAAGAAAATAAAGACAACCAGATTTGGCAAATTAAAATGTCTTTAATAATAACACCATTTTTGACGTACTTATAATTACAAATCCCGAGCGCTTTCGTACGTCACTACGTCCTTTATAAGTGGCAAAGTAAATTGTTGAGTGAGCTCTTATACACAGCCTACAATCGTCAGACAAGATTTGCATATTGATTTTTTTAATATCGCACATTGAAAAAACATTTTAATTAATAAATTTTAGTAATTAATTAATGAGAATTAATTAATAAAAACATATTAATTATTTCAATAATCGAATTTTAATAACCGAACTTCTTTTTATATTAAATAGAAAACGTTCTACTTCTTAATGAATTTTTAAAAATGCATTCGAAAATTGGGAAGAGGGTCTTCCAAACATTCACATCTAAAATCGATAGGGTTCTAGTGCTTTTATTTATTATAATAATCGTAGCAAATGTTTTTCCTAACCGCTCCATTCATGCGTGATATATCACTTTCACAGACTCAGGCATGCACACATATATACAGACGTGGTGCACATACATGCACACATACATACAGATACCATCTTGAAAATGTTTGATTCGAATTAAGGGATACTTGAAACGTGCTCATCAATCGAAACCTCGAATTCAAACTTACTTTCGACTCATATATATTATGTACCATATATATATATATATCTATATATATATGTATATTATATATTTGTTTGAGTTAATTCGGGTTGGATGCTCTGACCTGAAGTGGGTAATTTAATTAACTTCTATATTTAGCCTAGTGCTGTTCATTTTTTTTCATTTGCTTGGCATGGTGGCCGAGTATTAACTGTTATCGTTATTTTGCTGTTTTAATGTTTTGTCATTATATTATATATATATATATATATATATAGATAGATATAGATATATATAGCCAAAACGCTTAATTACGGGGCGCCTATGACTGAGGTCATTCAATATATGGAGATAAGGAAGTCAATAGATTATACATGAAATAAATGGCATACCTTAGTGTTCAATATCATTTAAGAGGTCATATAATTTTGGACAAAGATGAATTGAAAATATATTATCTAACAAAAGAAGAACATTGATACGAGATAATTAAACATGGTCTTAATTTTAACTTGGGAATTAAATTATCAGTTTCTACATGAATAATACAAACAATCTAAGAACGTGCGACAAAATAAACGGAAAGTGCTAGAGACCCAAAATATTAAAATGGCAAAGTTTGAATGAAGAAAAAATGTAAATATCAATAGATCTTCTATAGATGCAGGATAGATCTTCTAGATGCTATTTTTCAAAGATCTTTACATCCATAGAAGGATAAAGCAACACACGTGATTGAAACATTATAATATGATCCGACACATTATAAAAAAAAATCTGATGTGGACAACACATGACTTTTCTTATATAATGCAATGAATTTACTATTTTTACAATAAAAAAAAAATAAGTTTTTCTTATAGTAGCTATTTATATTCTCTCCAAGAAATTGAATTTTCGTCAATTAGTCGTCATTTTCACTGATTTAGTGTCATTTTTATCCATTTGGCGAGATTTCCGTTAATTTAGCAACATTTAAAAAGTCGCCAAGTTGGCGACATTCCGCCAAATTCGGCGCCAAAATCTCACCAAGCGTTATGGACGGAGAAATAAGTTATTCTTAGATAAATAACTATTGGCGTTCAAATACAAAAGTATTACTCAAAGTATCTTTTCTCATGAATGGAACGAGCTAGATTCACGAGAATGAAGTCACCCAATTCATCGCATGATATTACATATGAAAAGTGAACATGTTGCTCAACAGTTAATATATTTCTTTAATTTATGGTATTTTTTGATAAATTTATTTTTAAAATGTCCAATATCTCGAGAACGGTTCATGCCAGCGTTCTAAAGTTTATGTCAATCGTTTTCTAAGGAAAAATTACATTAGAAATGTCTATTCGCGTAACTTTATTAAAGGTTTTGATTTTTTGATGATTTTTTCAAAATTTCACTCGACAATTTAGGGGTTCTGAACATTCGATTACGTTTAAAAACAATAGGCTGCTAGTATTCACGGATTGTGATTTTTGTACCAAATTTTGTTCGAATCGGTCCATTTGTTCGTCAGTTATCGTCTCCACAGACTCACTGATACACACACACATACAGACATCACTTCAAAAATGTTCGATTCGTGATCAGGGATGCTTGAAACGTGCTCTTCCGTCGAAAACACGAATTCGAATTTTCGACCCGTGACAATACTTTCCTTATACATTATGTATATAAGGAAAGTAATACATATAATAAGATAAAAATGGAAAGGTGAAGATGATAGTCACATAAAAGCATCTATAGAAGATCTATCCGATTCCATCTATTGAAAGTGCATTTTCCTTCATTGAAATTTTGTCATTTTAATATTTTGGGCCTCTAGCATTTTCCATTTCTTTTGACTCACGTGCTTAGACTGTTTGCATCATACATGTAGAAACTGATAATTTAATTCCCATGTTAAAATTAAGATCATGTCTAATTCTTTGGTATCAATGCTTTCCTTTTGTTAGTTATTATATTTTCAATTATCTTTGTCGTAAATCATATAACCTCTTAAATGGATATTGAACTAGGGTATGCTCTTTATTTCATGTAAAATCTATTAGCTTTCTTAGCTCTATATTTTTACTTTCCTTATATACAATAAAGTATAAGGAAAGTATCGTGACGGGGTCGAAAATTCGAATTCGAGTTTCCGGCGGGAGAGCACGTTTCAAGCATCCCTCATCGCGAATCGGGCATTTTTGTAGTTATGTCTGTCTGTCTGTGTGTGTGTGTGTGTGTGTGTGTGAAAGTATGTGTGTGTGTGTGTGTGTGTGTGTGTGTGTGTGTGTGTGTGTCAGTGAGTCTGTGGAGACGATAACTGACGAACGAATCGACCGATTCGAACCAAATTTGGTACAAAAATCACAATCCGTAAACACTGGAAACCTATTGTTTTTATACTTAATCGAATGTTCAGAACCCCCCTAAATTTTCGAATAAAATTTTGAAAAAATTGTCAAAAAAATCAAAACCACTGATAAAGTTACGCAAATAGACATTTCTTATGTAATTTTTCATTAGAAAATGATTGACATAAATTTTAGAACGCTAACATGAACCGTTCTTGAGATATTGTACATTTTTCAAAAAAAATATCAAAAAGTCATATAAAATAAAATAAAAATATTTCCTATTGAGATATTTCCTATTGAGTGTGTGCGTGTGATTGTATGTGTCTGTGTGAAAGTATGTGCGTGTGTGTGTGTGTGTGTGGGTGTGTGTGTGTGGGTGTGTGTGTGTGGGTGTGTGTCAGTGAGACTGTAGAGACGATAACTGACGAACGAATGGATCGATTCGAACAAAATTTGGTACACAAATTACAATCCGAAAACACTGGAAACTTATTGTTTTCATACGCAATCGAATGTTCAGAACCACCCCAAATTTTCCAGTGAAATATTGAAAAAATCGTCATAAAGTAAAAACCTCTAATAAAGTTACGCAAATAGACATTTCTTATGTAATTTTTCATTAGAAAACGATTGACATAAATTTTAGAACCCTAACATGAACCATTCTCGAGATATTGCACATTTTTCAAAAAAATTATCAAAAATTCATATAAAATAAAAAAAAATATTTCCTATTGAGAAACATGTTCACTTTTCATATGTAATACCATGCGATGAATTTGGAGACATCATTCTCGTGGATCTAGCTCGTTCCACTCATGAAAAAGATTCTTTGAGTAATACTTTTGTATTTGAACGCCAATAGTCACTTATCTACTGTAAAAATAAATTATTTCTTGGTCCATAATGTTTGGCGAGATTTTGGGGACGGATTTGGTGGAATGTTGCCAACTTGGCGACTTTTTTAAATGTTGCAAATTAACGAAAAACTCGACAAATGGATAAAAATGACGCTAAATCAATGAAAATGACGACTCATTGACGAAATTTTAATATCTTGAAAAGAATATAATTATCTAATATAAAAATAATTTGTTTTTTTTTATTGTAAAAATAGTAAATTCATTGCATTATATAAGGAAAGTCACGTGCTGCCCATATCAGATTTTTATTATTGACATGAATTGAAGTAAAATTTTGCTGCATATGCTCAAGTGTACATATGTTGGTCTTTAATTGTATTTACCAAGTAGTAGTTACCAATTTATATTAATTAAAATAATATATCTACAAATGAAATACTAATAAATTTAATGAATATGCTTCAAACTATAAAGCTATTCAAACTGAAGTCTAACTGCATCTTTCATTAGTTTCACGTGTCCCTTAACTCATTTATTCCACATTAAGTTAATGCCGTATTTGATACAATAGAGATAGATACTCCCTAATACCATTTATTTCAAAGCACAAATGGAACTCCAAGGCAGACGATATTGTTGTTCTATCTTTAAGTAACACGTTGAAATGTGGATGCTGAAAAAGTAAATTGATTTCGTAATCAGTTACTTCCTATGTAGTTTAAGTGTTAAAACAATTTATTTTGATAAACCAGAGCACTGTTGACATTTCAATTAAGGACCTGTATTAAGTGATGCATTTCTATCTCTCTAATTAACGCGCCAGTAAGTACAATTAATGATGACAAAATTACATTTATTTTTCTTATGGATTAAGGAGGTGGAGGTTTAGAGATTTAGTTTCATGTTGGCCAGCATGTGGTATTTACATGTACATGTTCTAAAAAAATCTGATGTGGGAAGCACATGACTTTCCTTATATAATGCAATGAATTTACTACTTTTACAGTAAAATCAAAATAGGTTATTCTTATAGTAGAGACTTATATTCTTTCTAAGATATTGAATGTTCGTCAAATAGTCGTCATTTTCATTGATTTAGCGTCATTTTTATACATTTGGCAAGATTTTCGTTAATTCGGCAACATTTAAAAAGTTGCCAAGTTGGCGACATTCCGCCAAATTCGTCGCCAAAATCTCGCCAAGCATTATGGACGGAGACATAAATTCTTCTTATAGCAGATAAATGACTATTGCCGTTCAAATACAAAACTATTACTCAAAATATTTTTCTCATGAATGGAACGAGCTAAATCCACGGGAATGATGTCACCAAATTTATCACATGACATTACATATGAAAAGTGAATATGTTTCTCAACAGGTAGTATTTTTTTCAATTTATGGGATATTTTGATAAATTTATTTGAAAAATGTACAATATCTCGAGAACGGTTCATGCTAGCGTTCTAAAGTTCATGTCCATCGTTTTCTAAGGAAAAATTACATAAGACATGTCTATTTGCGTAACTTTATTAAAGGTTTTGATTTTTTGATAATTTTTTCAAAATTTCACTTGAAAATTTAGGGGGGTTTTGAACATTTAATTATGTTTTAAAACAATAGGTTTTCAGTATTCACGGATTGTAAGTTTTGTACCAAATTTCATTCGAGTCGCTCCATTCGTTCGTGAGATATCGTCTCCACAGACTCACACACACACACACACACACACACACAAACATACTTTCACACATACACACATACAGACATCACCTCAAAAATGTGTTCGATTCGTGATCAGGGATGCTTGAAACGTGCTCTCCCGTCAAAAACTCGAATTCGAATTTTCGACCCCGTCACAATACTTTCCTTATACATTATATGTATATAAGGAAAGTAATAATATATTCCTATTAACAAGAAAATGTTAGTTAATAATGTTTAAAATATCTGGAGTTTTGCTTCAAGTTGATAGCAGCTTATATACACCTTTAGATGCATTTAGCTTATTTGCGTTAATAAAAATCTGATGTGGGCAACACATGACTTTCCTTATATAATGTAATGAATTTACTACTTTTACAGTAAAAAAATAGGATTTTCTTGTAGTAGATAATAATATTCTTTCCAAGATATTGAATTTTCGACAATTAGTCGTCATTTTCATTGATTTAGCGTCATTTTTATCCATTTGGCGAGATTTTCGTTAATTTGGCAACATTTCAAAAAAGTCGCCAAGTTGGCGACATTTCGCCAAATTCGTCGCCAAAATCTCGTCAAGCCTTATGCACTAAGAAATAAATTTTTCTTAAAGCAGATAAATGACTATTGGCGTTCAAATACAAAAGTATTATTCAAAGTATCTTTTTTCAAGAATGGAACGAGCTAGATCCACGAGAAGGATGTCACTCAATTTATCGCATGGTATTACATATGAAAAGTAAACATGTTTCTCAATAGGAAATATTTTTCTTTTTATTTTATATGACTTTTTGATAATTTTTTTAAAAAATGTACAATATCTCGAGAACGGTTCACGTTAGCGTTCTAAAATTTATGTCAATCGTTTTCTAATGAAAAATTACATAAGAAATGTCTATTTGCGTAACTTTATTAGTGGTTTTAATTTTTTGACGATTTTTTCAAAATTTCATTCGAAAATTTAGGGGGGTTCTGAACATTCGATTAGGCTTCCAGTGTTTACGAATTGTGATTTTTGTACCAAATTTGGTTCGAATCGGTCCATTCGTTCGTCAGTTATCGTCTCCACAGACTCACTGACACACACACACACACATACACACATACTTTCACACACACACACACACACACACACACACACACACACACAGACATCACTTCAAAAATGTTTGATTCGTGATCAGGGATGCTTGAAACGTGCTCTCCCGTCGAAAACTCGAATTCGAATTTTCGACCCCGTCACAATACTTTCCTTATACATTATGTATATAAGGAAAGTAAAAACTATTGCTTTTCTAAATCATAATGCATAGGGAAAATATTAGAACAGCGCCAAAAATATAAATTCGAGATTTCGACAGAAGATCATGTTTCAAGCATCTTTGAATTTGAATTGAACGTTTTTGAAGGGATGTGCAAGTATGTGTATGTTTGTGTGTGTGTGAGTATGTTTATGTATGTATGTTTATGTGTGTGTGTGTGTGTGTGTGTGTTTATGTGCGCATATATGTTAGTGTGTGCTTCCGTGAGTCTGTACTGCAATATCTCACGATCGAATGGAACGTTTCGAATGAAATTAGGTGCGAGTTTTATATAATCCATGAATGCTGGAACTTTATCGATTTTAATCGCTATCAAACGTTCGGAAAACCATAAATTTTCGATTGAATTTTTGGAAAAATTATAAAATGAATCAGGACATACAATAATGTTCAATAATTTTAAATAAATAGTTATTTTTACATGTAATTTGTTTATGCGGAAACGAATGACACAAATTTTAAAATACTAGCTTTAACCATTCTCCAGATATTGCACGTTTAGCAAATAAATGTATCTGAAAATTACCTAAAAATGAACAGCAGTAAGTATCTTCAACTATGAAACACTAGACGATAAGCTTGCCTACTCGAGTTTTCGACGGATCTACACGTTTTAAGACCCCGAGAACACGAAAAGCTATTTTTAGCGTGACGTATGTGTCTGTGTGCGCAATGTATATATCCACTCTAACTCAAAATCTAATTGATCAAATTTCACAAAATTTTATAGACAAGTCCCGTGTGGGTGATTTTGGTGTGGATTAGATTTTGGTACAGGATAATGATTGATTTGATTACAGGATAAAAAAATATGATGTGGGAAGCACATGACTTTCTTTATATAACGCAATGCATTTACTACTTTTACAGTTAAAAAATGTTATTCTTATAGTAGATACTCATATTCTTTCCAAGATATAGAATTAATTTTCTTCAATGAGTCGTCATTTTCATTGATTTAGCATCATTTGTATCCGTTTGGCGAGATTTTCGTTAATTTGGCAGCATTTAAAAATACGCCAAGTTCGTGACATCCCGCTAAATTCGTCGCCAAAATCTCTCCAACCGCTATGGACGGAGAAATAAGTTATTTTCACAGCGGATAAATGACTATTGGCGTTCAAATACAAAAGTATTACTCAAAGTATCTTTTCTCGTGAATGGAACTCGTTAAATCTACGAGAATAATATCATCAAATTTATCGCATGATATTACATATAAAAATTGAACATGTTTCTTAAGAGTTAATATTTTTTTAATTTATGGGATTTTTTGATAAATTTATTTGAAAAATGTGTAATACCTCGAGAACGGTTCACAATAGCGTTCTAAAGTATGTCAATCGTTTTCTAAGGAAAACTTACATAAGAAATGTCTATTTGCGTAACTTTATTAACGATTTTGATTTTTTGAGGATTTTTTCAATATTTCACTCGGAAATTTAGGAGATTCTGAACATTCGATTATGTTTTAAAACAATAGGTTTCCAGTATTCACGGATTGTGATTTTTGTACCAAATTTTATTCGAATCGCTAAATTCGTTCGTGAGGTATCGTCTCCACAGACTCACTGACACACACAAACACATACTTTCACACACACACATACCTTCACACACACACACATAATTTCACACACACACATATAATTTCACACACACACACACACACACAGACATCACTTCAAAAATGTTCGATTCGTGATCAGGGATGCTTGAAACGTGCTATCCCGTCGAAAACTCGAATTCGAATTTTCGACCCCGTCTGAATACTTTTCTTATACATTATGTATATAAGGAAAGTAATAACTTGCCTTCTTTTTTTAATACTGTACAACATAGTTTAAAAGTGTTTATGACTTTGTCCATTCTGTCTGTCTGTCTGTCTGTCCGTTAGCACGATAACTGCCGTAAAAATGACTTAATCAAAATGAAATTTTAGTATGTTGTTCAGACGGTCGGTAGGACCTATGGGAATATAAATGAATAGTATCACCCAATTAGTTTTGGATTGTACCCGGGTTGAAAAAATGAAATACATTGAACCCTATGGGACCTAATTTTTCACACATTTTATAAGCGGATTTGAAATCCACAAATTGCTTCGAAAATTTTAGGTAATATTCAAATTGTTACATAAAATACATAAAAAAAATTCAGCGAAATATATTCATTAGTTTTTTAAATAAAAATTAAAATAATAATAACACCTCTTATGTGAAGCGATCACGTGACCATGATATGAAAAGATCACGTGCACCACTTCAAAATGACATATGGCATCCATCTTGTCTCAAAATCGTGATTTTTAAAGTTCTTTTAAATTCAGATTGAGTGTTGTATCCGTCCTAAAACTACTTTATTTTTGCTTAAATTCTATGCATCTACCTACTGAAACAACGCAATTACAATATATTTGAGTTTAAATGCTCATCCAAATTTAATTATTTCTACAACGAAGCCTATTTTTTACCTATGTAAACTGTAAACAGCAAAATATGTAGAATGAGTTGTATTAGAATTGCTGTATTTCTTTAACACAAAATCATTTAGTTCATGGAGTCTGCATAGCTGATATGAATGAAATATTCATTGATTTTACAAAGAGAAGGACGATTTTTTTCGATGAAGTTTTACGCATAGAGTTTAATTACTTGTAGCTCCATGGTCTTAATTTTTAAATAAAATAAATTATTATAGTATTGTGATGAATGACATGTATGATGTGTGGATCAATGGGAAATCATTTAGGAATGAAATCCTGCTTTTATAGAGAGAGCCAGGCGTGTTATTTTTTCTATGACGTCATTTGAATGAATTTCAGTTGTTTTCGATGAAGTTTTCAAATATAATAAATTATCGTAGTATTATGATAATTCAAAAATTATTACCGAGGAATATATCACATTTTAGAGATGTTTAAACCAGGCAATTTATATTCCAATGCCGTCATTTGAATGAAGTTCATTCTTTTCGATGAAGGTTTAAGTTTTCAAATATAATAAATTAATGTAGTATTTTGATAAGTTTTAAAATATTACCGAGGAATGTATTGCACTTTAGACATATTTAAATAAAATTGCATTGAAGTTGGAAATTGTTTCATAATCAATGCTTTAAGCATGGTTGATCTTTCTTGTTTTTTCTTGCGAAATGGCCAGCAGGAAAAATCCAGTCTATTCATTCTAGCTAAACGATTAATTTACAAAATTTCACAAAATTTGACAGATAAGTTACTTGTAGGTTACCCTGGTGCTGATTAGATTTTAGTAGAATGTTTTTATATTATTTTTACTTTCTTTATATGCAATAATGTATGAGGAAAGTGCTGTGACGGGGTCGAAAATTCGAATTCGAGTTTTCGACGTGAGAGCACGTTTCAAGCATCCCTGATCACGAATCAAACATTTTTGAAGTGATGTCTGTGTGTGTGTGTGTGAAAGTATGTGTGTGTGTGTGTGTGTGTGTGTCAGTGAGTCTGTGGAGACGATATCTGACGAACGAATGGACCGATTCGAACGAAATTTGGTACCAAAATTACTATCCGTAAACACTGGAAGCTTATTGTTTTTATACGCAATCGAATGTTCAGAACCCCCTAAATTTTCGAGTGAAATTTCAAAAAATCAAGAAAAAATCAAAACCTCTAATAAAGTTACTCAAATAACCACTTCTTATGTAATTTTTCTTTAGAAAACGTTTGACATAAATTTTAGACCGCTAACATGAACCGTTCTCGAGCTATTGCAAATTTTTCAAATAAATTATCAAAAAGTCATATAAAATAAAAAACAAAATATTTCCTATTGAGAGGCATCTTCACTTTTCATATGTAATACCATGCTATCAATTTGGTGACATCATTCTCGTGGATCTAGCTCGTTCCATTCATGAAAAAATATACTTTGAGTAATACTTTTGTATTTGAACGTCAATATTCATTTATCTGCTGTAAGAATAACTTATTTCTCTGTCCATAACGCTTGGCGAGATTTTGGCGAAGAATTTGGTGGTATGTCGCCAACTTGGCGACTTTTTTAAATGTTGCTAAATTAACGAAAAACTCGTCAAATGGATAAAAATTACGCTAAATCAATGAAAATGAAGACTAATTGACGAAAATGCAGTATCTTGGAAAGAATATAAGTATTTACCATAAGAATAATCTATTTTTTTTACTGAAAAAGTAGTAAATTCTTTATGTAAGGAAAGTCATGTGCTGCCTACATCAGATTTGTTATATTGTTACGCATTTAGTTTATATGGTAATATTGTTCTGAAAAACTTTAAATATATGACTGTTATACTACAAATTATATTACATTATGTTTTTCTATTATTATTATTATTATTATTGCATAATTTTATCATATAATATTGCAGAGTCCTCCATTTCAAATATAAGAGCTTGAAATATCGCCCCAGTCGCTCAAAAGTAAAGCATCGTCTAGACAGTACGAACTTGATTCTCAGTTGGGGAAGCAAGGTTCTTTACAATGGCGCCCGAGCAAATCAACCCTTAGATTAGAGCAAATACGCCGGAAGTCTGAAAGTGACCATAGTACGACTAGTATAAATTCTGTGGGCTACAGGATACGGAGAACCGATTTCAAATCGGCCCCACAGGAACCTAACATGAAGGATAAAAATAGGCTCAGGAGGCTAATCTGAAGTCAAAATAATCTGATGTGGGCAGCACACGACTTTCCTTATATCATTCAGACCGTTCCTCCAGACCGTATCCCCATCAAACCGTTCTCGAGACATTGCACATTTTTGAAATAAATTTATCAAAAAATCCCATAAATTAAAAAAACAATATTAACTGTTGAGAAACATGTTCACTTTTCATATGTAATATCATGCAATAAATTGGGTGACATCATTCTCTGGGATCCAGCTCGTTCCATTCATGAGAAAAGATACTTTGAGTAATATATTTGTATTTGAAAACCAATAGTCAAGTATCTGCTGTAAGAATAAGTTATTTCTCTGTCCATAACGCTTGGCGAGATTTTGGCGACAAATTTGGATGAATGTCGCCAACTTGGCAATTTTTTTTAAATGCTGCCAAATTAACGAAAATCTCGCCAAATGGATAAAAATTAGGTTAAATCAATGAAAATGACGTCCAATTGACGAAAATTCAATATCTTGGGAAGAATATAAGTATCTATTCTATGAATAACCTATTTTTTTTACTGTAAATGTAATAAATTCATTGCATTATATAAAGAAAGTCATGTGCTGCCCACATCAGATCTTTTAATAACTTGAGAACCGATGCAACTATAAAGTCCAAATTTAGTATGCTGTTGTCTTTTGTGGTATATATTAATTCATTGGATTTTAAACTAATTGCGCGTGCTCATCTTATGACTATTATAGGATTGGTCTCGTACTTTTGACAACTTGAAAACCGGAGCAGCTAAAAAGTCGAAATTTAGTGTGTCGTTGTCTTTCATACATTTAAGTTACATACATTTCAATAAATACATTTTTCATACATTTAAGTTACATACAAATATTAAAAGTAAGTATTCTAAAAAAAAACTTTGTTTTCTGCTTTTACGTGTTCATTAATTAATTTCCTCCATGGTTTATATTATGAAGTACCTGAGACAACAGTATATACACTTCCTAATCACATATATCCTAAAGCGCAAATGAAAGCAGCACAATCTCGGCGTTTCAACCCACACTGGAGCTTAGAAGCTTGCAAGGTAAATTAATTTAGCAGTCTGTGACTTCTATTGTTAGTGTGTTAAAACAATTTATTTTGACAAACCCGAACATTGATGGCATTTTAGTTACTGGCGTATGTTAAGTGTATCACTACAATCTCTCTGTGTTGCGTATTGGTGGATTTAACTAATGACGGTGAAATTGTATTTACCGCCAATTGACTACACGGTTTTGCCCTATGTTTAGAACAGGCCATTGTTAAACTACTTTAAATATCCGTACAGCTCAAACTGCTCCTAATGTAATGAAACTGAAATAACGTCGGTAAAAAGTAACATACAATACAGATATAATAGTGTTGACCTGTTTTGAAGGCAAGAAATACCTTTCTTCGTCAGAACATATGAGAAGCGTAACCTCCAGATGCGACAATTGCATCGGTGACTGATGTTACAACAGCATAGGTAGCAGCAGGGGTGGGACAGCCCAGTGGTTAGCCCGTGGGTATTGCACTCGGACGACCCGAGTTCGATTCCCGGCTTTTCCTAAACTGTCCCCGTGTTCACACGGAGTACGGGCACTTTAAATATGTGGGTCTGTAAGCCTTTTCGTGCGGTTTGTGATATGGGAAGGAGAGTACTTCCCTGTGGATGAGTCTCCCATTGGGTTCGGGTCTAAATTGGGTGACACTTCCTGGCAGTCCAAATAGATAGCTTACTCTTTCGGATAGGTCCGAAGGTCTGGGTTGAAGAAGAAGAAGGGTGATTGCAGTAGAGAAAAGAGGAAAGGTGAAGATAGAGCAAAATTCAAGAGGAAGGAACGAGACGCACGACACTATGAATAAATGGTAATATGCCAAATTGGAAAATGAAAGCCTAACAAAAGATTTAAAACACTTATTTAGTGAGCAAAATCTAGGAACATAAGTGCCATAATAAACGCAAAAAAAGTAACTGACTCGTTTTGGCACACGAAAATTAAGTAAAAAAGTAAATTAAGTTTTAAAAGCTCAAAGACTTATCCACAAATACTTTGGTAAAAAAATTTAGAAAACAGAAAGAAAATTACCGGAATAATAAGAAGAAAGCAAAGGAAATTGAAATATTAAATGTGTCTGTAAGAATGCATGTGTGTATATGTATGTTAGTGCCTATGGCCGCCAGTCTGTGGATGTGATATCTCACGAACGAATGGGACGGTTTCGAACGAAATTTGGTAGGATCATTGCAATTAATGAATACTGGAACCCTATCACTTATACACGTAATCGAATGTTCCTAAGAAATCCCAATTTTCGAATGAAATTTTGAAATAGAAATTCATTAAAAAATCAGAACCTAAAATCAGAAAAATAATGCTACGTAAATGATAATTTCTTATGTTATTTTTCATTCGAAAACGAACGATGCAAATTTTAGAACGCTAGAGTGAACCGTAAGTTCTTCAAATAAATTTATCAAAAAAATTATATAAAATTGAAAAAGCTATGCAGATATATGTCTACTTTTCATTAATAATATAAACTTGATTCATAAATAATATAAACTTGATTTATCTGATTGTTTATTTATCTATCTATGGGTAACGCTTGGAGAACATTTTCGCGACAAATTTTGTGAGATATCGCCAATTTGGCGACTTTCTTTTAAATGTTGCGAAATTGACGAAAATGTCGTCAAATCAATGAAAATGACGCCAAATTGATAAAAATGACGCCAAATCAATGTAATTAATTACACTTTGAAAAGGACTAATGTTGTAATGATGTTTCAATTGCGTTTATCTGTCAAGTCCAACCATCCCACTTGGCGCCAAATTTGGCGACTTTTTGAAATGGCGCCAAATCGAAAAAAATGTCACCAAATTGATAAAAATATCGCCAAATTGATAAATATTACACCAAATCAATGAAATTAATTCTGTTTTGAAAGGGGACAGTATTACAAGAAGGTTTAGGAAGCAATTATCTGTCAGTCTAAAAGTCACACTTAACGACAAATTTGGCGAGATTTTAAATATCGCCAAATTTATCAAAATATTGGCAAATTGACGAAAATGTCGCCAAATGAATTAAATGTCGACAAATCGATAAGAATTTCGCTAAATTGATCAATATTATGCAAAATTAATAAAATTGTGGTTTGAAAAGGGATAGTATTATAATGATATTTCGGTAGCGTTTGCCTGTCAGTCCAACATTCCCACTTGGGGACAAATTTGGCAAAATTTTAAAATGTCGCCAATTGAACGATAATGATGGCAAATCGATACAAATGGTGCCAAATTTTTAAAAATCACACCAAATTAATAAATTAATTGTGTTTTGAAAAGGGATACTATAGTGTTTCGGCAGCGTTTGTCTGTCAGTCCAACTGTCTCACTTGGCGAATATTTTGGCGAGTTTTTTAACATGTCTCAAATTTCGCCAAATTGATGAAAAGGACGTCAAGTGGGAGGTAATATTTTACAAATTTTAAATTCCGTCATATGACGGGCACATCTTCTAGTATGTAATATTATGCAACATTTTTTTAACGTGGATCTAGTTCAATCTATTCATGGCAGAATGTACTTTGAGCGATAGTTTTGTATTTTGGCTAACTTAGTGACCAATAAAGCAAAATATTGTCAACTTAGCGATATTTCCTTCCTAAATGACGCGAATATCGAGAAAATTGAAAAAACTAAGCCGAATCGATGAATTGATTATTTCAATATTTTAATATATAAATTATATTGCTGATTATCAATATTGATAATTGCCAATTTGAAGTGGCGAGAAATATAAATTAATTGGGTACTTCGAAATAGTTTTACATGTTGCCATCTGAAAAAACACTAAATGTACAATTCAACGTTAAATCATCATGCCAAGGATCTTCTTATACATCATTTTTACTTTCCCTGCAATACAGGGGTAATGTACAGGGAAAGTATTGAAATCATGCCAAAAATTACAATTCGAGTTTTCGAAGAATCTACACATTTCGAGACCTATAGAATACGAAAAAACTATTTTTAGCGTGACGTCTGTGTCTGTCTGTGTGTCTGTTTTTGTCACTGTGTCTGTGTGTCTGTCTGTCTGTGCAATGTATGTATCCATTCTAACTCAAAAACTAATGGACCGAATTTCATAAAATTTGGTGGTAAGTCACTTGGTTGTGACCCTGGTGCTGATTAGTTTTTAGTACGACTCGGGATAAAAGAACCCGTCTTTTTTTGTGAAATGGCGCTCAAAAATTGCCTGTATCTACTTTAGCTGAAAAACGAATGGACCAAATTTTACAAAATGCGGTAGATAAGTCGCTTGTGGACTACCCTGGCGCTGATTAGATTTTGGTATGATTCGGAAAAAAATAGCCTGCTTTTTTTTGCAAAATGACCCGCAAAAATCAACAAAATCTAAAACAAAAAACTACGTATGTTCAAATATATCCATTAAATGCTTGTTTTATACGTAATATTTAACGAAGTCCAGTTACCAAATGAGAACAAAAATTGAATTAAAAGTGAATTAAATTTAATTAAAATAAAGAGAACGTAGATATACGTCTGCAGGGAAAGTCATATCCTGCCCACATCAGATTTTTACTTTCCCTGCAATACATGGTAATGTATAGGGAAAGTATTGAAATCATGCCGAAAATCGCAACTCGAGTTTTCGACGGATCTACATGTTTTAAGACCTCTAGAACGCGAAAAAACTATTTTTAGCTTGACGTCTGTGAGTGTGTGTGTGTGTCTGTCTATGTGTCAGTCTGTCTGTCTGTCTGTCTGTGCAATGTATCTATCCACTCTAACTCAAAAACAAATGGACCGAATTTTATAAAATTTGGTAGGTCACTTGTGGGTTATTCTGGTACTGATTAGATTTTGGTACCATTCGGTATAAAGGAATCCGCCTTTTTTTGCGAAATGACCCTCAAAAATTGCCTGTATCCACACTAGTTGAAAAACTAATGGATCGAATTTCAAAAATTTGGTAGATAAGTCGCTTGTGGGTTACTCTGGGGCTGATTAGATTTTGGTACGATTCGAAAAAAAAAATCTGCTTTTTTTGCGAAATGTCACGCATAAATCATCAAAATCTGAAATAAAAGACTACGTATGTTCAAATATATCAATTAAAGGCTTGTTTTATACATAATTTTTAACGATAAATATATTAAGATGAACCCTATTACACTAGGTCTAGCCGTTCTCGAGAAATTTTAGTTTTTTCGCATTTTCGCCGCGCCACCTTTGACAATAAGTTCAGTTACCAAATGAGAACGAAAATTGAATTAAAAGTACAAATTCTGTGTAATTTAAAATAATTATGGGTGTTATTTCGTGCAATTAAACTCAATTTAATGAATTATTGAAGAAATATAAAGAACGTGAATATGAGTCTACAGAAAAAGTCACGTGCTGCCCACATCAGATATTTTATCCATACTATTGATTCCTCTAAAACGTGGCAGTTTTATTTTATTATACATGAGAACAAACATATTGCCTGCGTAAAGATTTTCGGTTTCGAGATTTTGATTCCAATATATATTTTATCACCTCCTAAACACGTTGTGGCTACTTTTAGAGTGATGTCCGTCAGTCTGTCTGTCTGTAGTCGATTTCTTAACAGCTGCCACAAATATTAATGGATTTACACAAAGCTTTATACTCGGATTTGTTAACGAAAAATCTAAAACTGGATAAAATGTTTTGGAATTCGAGCGAAAATTTCGAAATTTTATATTTTCTTTAAATAACAGCATATGACTAAATTTGATATAATCATGTATAAAATGGGCCATTTATAGCTAAATGATCGCTAAACTTAACAGCTTCAAGAATTGTAGTGAAAATTAGCCGTGATGCAATTTTCATGTCCGTGATGTCATTAGCCCCCCATCGGACGGGCAAGCTCCCCCCCCAAGGTCGTACACTGTCATCAAACGAAAGATCTTTCTAAAATAAAGGGTAACATGTTATTATTGCGATCATTTGGATCAACAATACATATTTTTACTTTCCTTATATACATAATGTATAAGGAAAGCATTGTGATGGGGTCGAAAATTCGAATTCGAGTTTTCGACGGAAGAGCACGTTTCAAGCATCCCTGATCACGAATCAAACACTTTTGAGGTGATGCCTGTGTGTGTGTGTGTGTGTGTGTGTGTGTGTGTGTGTGTCAGTGAATCAGTGGAGACGATATCTTACGAACGAATGAAGCGAATCGAATGAAATTTGGTACAAAAATCACAATCTGTGAATATTGGAAGCCTATTGTTTTTAAACGTAATCGAATGTTCAGAACCCCCCCCCCCCCCCCCCTAAATTTTTCGAGTGAAATTTTGAAAAAATCGTCAAAAAATCAAAACCTTTAATAAAGTTACGCAAATAACAATTCTTATGTAATGTTTCCTTAGAAAACGATTGACATAAACTTTAGAACGCTAGCGTGAACCGTTCTTGAAATATTGCACATTTTTCAAATAAATTTATCAAAATATACCATAAATTATAAAATAATATTAACTGTTGAGAAACATGTTCACTTTTCATATAAAATATCATGCGATAAATTTAGTGACATCATTCTCGTGGATCTAGCTCGTTCCATTTATGAGAAAAAAATTTTGAGTATTACTTTTGTATTTGAAAACCAATAGTCCTTTATTTGCTATAAGAATAACTTATTTCTCCGTCCATAAAGCTTGTTAAGATTTTGGCGATGAACTTGGCGGAATGTCGTCAACTTGGCAATTTTTTTATATGTTGCCCGCATCAGATTTTACAAATTTGTTTTGCAAAATTCGCAAGAAAAAAAAATAATAAAAAATAAATAAAATAAAAGAGTAAATAAAAATAAATAAATTTAGAAAAATCATAAGCTATTTAAAAATGACGTTTGGTACTGTCAAAAGCCCAGACCATCCGACTCATCCTAAGACATAGAGCAACTTAATGGATGGCTGACGTTTGGTGCTGTGAGAAAGTTGAGTTAAGCCACATTCTTAATTAATCCAGCCAACGGCCCTACCGTGCTGAAAACACCGGTTCTCGTTAGATCACCGAAGTCAAGCAGCATCGGGCGCGGTTAGTATTTGGGTGGGTGACCACCTGGGAACACCGCGCACTGTTGGCACATTTCGGGCGCGGTAGCCCGGTGGTTTACGCGCTGGATTAGCACGCTGCCACAACTGTCGCCGTGTTCATGCGGAGTACTATCACGTTAAACATGTGGGTCCAAAAGTCCTTCCGAGAGGTTGGTGGTAGGGGAAGGAGGGTACGTACCCTGTGGATGCCTCTCCCACTGGGTTCCGGTCTAAATTGGGGGGCACTTCCCGGCCGTCTAAACGGTTACCTTACACCTTTCTGGTAGGTCGGACGGTCTGGATCTCAACAACAACAACAGTCTTATTTAATTCGTTCCCGACCACTCAAATAGCCGCTGTAAACCCTAGTATAAGTTGAGTGGCCTTGGTGTTCGACACTCTAATTAATTGATTTATATGGTTAATACGACCAATTTTTTAATTACGGACTTAAATAACCTTTCCTTTTATTATCAATTACGAGTCTATTGTGGCATAATTCTATCAATACATTTGCCGTTGGAATGCAGTATTTCTGCATCAAAAGGAATGCAGTATTTCTGCATCAAAAGGAATGCAGTATTTCTGCATCAAAAGGTGCTCCCTAATCTCATTTATTTCAATGCCCACATTCAACCCCACGCTACACGATTTCGACGTTCTCGCTTTTAAATAACGACATTCTAATTCGGAAGCTCAAAAAGTAAATTGTTTTAGCACAGTTACTTACCTGGGAGTTAGGGTGCTAAAACAATTGATTTTGCCAACCCTTAACACTACGATACTCCAATTAGTGGTATGTATTAAGCGAAGTGTTTCTTTCAAATTTGTGCATCGATAAGTTCAATTAATGATGATAAGATTACGCTTTTTAACACTTTACAACAAAGTTGAAAAGTGTTTATGACTTTGTTCATTCTGTCTGTCTGTCTGTCTGTCTGTCTGTCCGTTAGCACGATAACTGCCGTAAAAATGACTTAATCAAAATGAAATTTTAGTATGTTCTTCAGACGGTCTATAGGACCTATGGGAATATAAATGAATAATATCACCCAATTAGTTTTGGATTGAACCCGGGTTGAAAAAATGGAATACATTGAGCCCTATGGGACCTAATTTTTCAAGCATTTTTTAAGCGGATTTAAAATTCACAAATTGCTTCGAAAATTTTAGGCAATATTCAAATTGTTCCATAAAATATATAAAAAAAAATTCAGCGAAATATATTCAGTTGTTTTTTAAATAAAAATTAAAATAATAATAACACCTCTTATATTAAGCGATCACGTGTCCATGATATGAAACGATCACATGACCCACTGCAAAATGATATATGGCATCCATTTTGTGTCGAAATCGTGATTTTTAAAGTTCTTTTTAATTCATATTGAGTGTTGTATCCGTCCTAAAATTACTTTATTTTTGCCTAAATTCTGTGCATCTACATACTGAAACAACGCAATGACAATATATTTCAGTTTAAATGCTCTTCCAAATTTGATTATTTCTACTATTAAGCCTATTTTTCACCTATGTAAAATGTAAACAGCAAAATATGTAGAATGAGTTGTATTAGAATCGCTGTAATTCTTTAACACAAAATCTTTTAGTCCATGGAGTCTGCTTAGCTGATATGAATTCATTGATTTTAGAAAGAGAAGGACGATATTTTTCGATGAAGTTTTACGCATAGAGTTTACTTACTTGCAGCTCAATGGTCTTAATTTTTAAATAAAATAAATTATTATAGTATTGTGATGAATGACATGAATGGGGGAATTATTTATGAATGAAATGTTGCTTTTATAGAGAGAGCCAGGCGTGTTATTTTTTTATGACGTCATTTGAATGGATTTCAGTTGTTTTCGATGAAGTTTTCAAATATAATAAATTATCGTAGTATTATGATAATTCTAAAATTATTACCGAGGAATGTATAACATTTTAGAGATGTTTAAACCAGGCAATTTATATTCCAATGCCGTCATTTGAATGAAGTTCATTCTTTTCGATGAAGGTTTAAGGTTTCAAATATAATAAATTAATGTAGTATTGTGATAAGTTTTAAAATATTACCGAGGAATGTATTGCATTTTAGACATGTTTAAATAAAATTGCATTGAAGTTGGAAAGTGTTTCATAATCAATGCTTTAAGCATGATTGATCTTTCTTGTTTTATTGATGTATTAGAGGGTTTCTCTTATGTAGGCAAGTGCAAGATTTTTCATCACCCACCATAACAAAGTATAAAACTCTTATGAGGGCCGCACATGACTTTCCTTACATATTGCAAATATTTTAGTTATTTCGATGCTAAGTAATGATGGACATTAGACACGGCACAATATTTTTAGCGTTGAAAAGTACATTGACATTGGGCGTTCTTCTGGATGCCAACATGTAAAATAATTTTGAAATGCCAAATTAACTTGCATTTCGAGCAAATCTAACTTGACAATTGGAAATATTGTTAATATCTGCTAAACAATATTCCCCAATACATTATATGATATTAATCATAATTTCATCAATGTGGCTTCGTTTTCGTAACATATTGCCAATTTGGCGACATTTTTGTCAATTTGGCCCCACATTAAAAGGTCGTCAATTTGGTGATGTTTCTCCAAATGAATCGCCAATCTCGCAAACATTGTCGCCAAGTCTTACATATTTAGTGATGCTTGCTACTGTTCATTTATATGCATGTTTTAGGCATATTTTTTGAGAAAAGTGCAATATCTCAAGAACGGTTAGAGTTGTGTTATTTGGTTTAGAATAAACATATACGTACAAATTGATTAATTCTTTAACATTATTGAAAGTGAATAAAACCCAAGGACACAACACTTAAAATATGAAGGTCATTTATTGAACTTCCTAAAAGACGTAGTTACAAAAGCCAGAGCGCTTTCAAGAGTATAAACGCCCTTCATCAAGGGGGTTTATACGCTTGAAAGCAATCTGGCTTTTATGACTATTTTGTACGACTTTTAGAAGTTTTTGTACGAAAATTTAGAAGTCCTCTAAAAGTGCGATCGCGTTTAAAACCAACAGGATTGCAGTATTCACGCATCGTTATGAACATACCGAATTACGTTCGAAACGTTTTTTTCGTTTGTGAGATATCACATCCGCAGACTCACGGACACACACACTGCACACACTCATACATATATACATACACGTATACACAGAAATACCATCTCAAAAACGTTCGATTCGGATCCAGGGATGTATGAAACGTGCTCTTCCATCGAATACTCAATTTTAAATTTCCGATTCCATCATGATATTTTTCCTATATATTATACTATGCATGTTAGGAAAGAAACAAGGAGTACACGAAAATCGTCTAATTAAAGGTGTGATCTTTGTGATATTTATGTGCTTGCAATACCTAGAGAACAATGCTCTATTTTATGAGGATGCTATTAAAGTTCGACATTTCAAAATTTATTTAGAAAAAGTTACTCTTGGTAGCGAAACTTTTTCATTATTCTTGTTTTACCAACTTTTTCGAAGCATCTATTTCTAAGGATCTACAACAGATTGTACTCGGATGATGAGTGATATGGATTTAGCATGCAATTTGGTAGGTGATGTGGAGTTCACTAAGGATTCCCACATCCGGTTCGTTTTCCATTTTCTGTTCAAAATGTTCCATTTCCCTTGAGACATCTTATTTTCAAGATAAATAGAACTTAGATGATAACATATATGGATTCAGCATCAAGTTATGAATGAAGTGGCGTGTTCACCACAATTTTTCACTTCCGGTTTCTTTTCCACTTCGTAAGAAAATTCCTGCAATATATGTTTCTCAGGATTGGTAATATATAGAATTTAGGCGATGGATACGGATTCAGCATCAATTTCCGGGAATAGGGCTGCTCACAAAATATTTCCATTGCTGATTTTGGAGATGTTATTTCTTATTAAAAAAAATTTACCTTTTTCTTTGAAACATCTATTTTTCAGGATCGCCTATGGCTTAGATGATGTCTGATATGGATTTGGGATTAAATTCCGGAGGAAGTAGAAGGTTCGCTAAGGATTTTGACTTACAGTTAAAAAAAAAATCTTGCAACATTTATTTTTCTGGAGTGGCTATAGATAGAGATAAGATGATGATTGATATGGATTCTCTATCAAATTCCAGAGGGGGTATGGAGGAAAGTACTAAGGATTTTCACCTCCGGTAAAAAAAATAATTTTATTTCCAACATCTATTTCTCAAGGTTTACTATAGACAGGACTAAGATGATGACTGATATAGATGTATCATTGAATTTCAGAGTGGGTAGTGAACTGTAAGTTTCCTGAGGAAACGTGTTCAGAAGGTCTTAAAACATATATTGGTATTAAAATCTCGAATTCGAATATTTCTATGAAAACAATACTCTCTTTATATTATATTACATACTATGAGAAAGTAATAATTGAAGAGAGTCGCTAATTTATTGTAAATATCATTTGCAGCGAATATTTGTTCTTACTTAAATGGAAACTCAATTTATGGGGGATCACACTGCGTCGATGATTAAAAATGAACAAAGCACCATGGTAACAGACAACATTGCATGATTGTCATCCGTTTTCTTAATCAAGATAAATTACTAATGCAGTGGCAACACCGATAAAAGACTTAAGTATTATCACATTCCATTTAGAAAGAAAACTGGCACTTTAAGCCAGAACGGTTTTTTTCGATTTCGTTAGAACCTCATTGTAGTTTGTTAGAAAGATAAATTACTTCCGTATCCATTTATTCTTTAATAGAGCCCTAAAACAATTAATTTTGACAATTCAGCACACTGATTACAGATTTCAATTACGGGCGTATATCTAGGGGGAGCAATTCCATTTAGTTTAATTATGGATGCAATTAATGTGACTGGGAACACGTTTAATTTTGATGATTAGAGAACATAAAAAATAAATTACAATAAGTGACATTTTTATCGTGTAATTTTAATAGTTTTAGATAAAAAAAATCTGATGTGGACAGCATATGACTTTTCTGTACATAATGCAATGACTGCATTTATTTCATAACAAACTAATGAAGTAAAAAATATTTTCACAATGTTTTAACGTTGAATTGTTCATTAACATTGCGACCTTTTCTAGATGACAAAGTATGAAACTATTTTGAATTACCAAATTAACTTACATTTTGTGCAAATCTAACTTGACGGTTAGAAGTACTGCTAGCATCGGCAGAACAGTACAGGGTGTCCCAAAAATATTGAAACGCGCTTTAATTCCTTACCTGTTGGAGATAAGTGGGCAATGTAACTTGCAAAAGTGTTGAAAGTAAGGTAGGAAATAAGACTACGTTAATAAAATAGTCCTCCCATTAATTTTCAAACAGTTACACTTTTTTAATTTTTATACGACCCCCTTCGACAAATATATTCAATCAGAAAGTTTGTATTTTTAATGCAACACGATCATTAAAAAAAAACGGCATATCTGTATCTTCAAAATTGATCGAGTTATATTTAATTGAAAATTGAACACTGTGAATAAGGACCATATATCAAATCAGAAATGTAAATTTGTGGCATATCACAAAAAATATAAAACTGGATGATAATACATAGGATACCCAACCGCGTAGTCAGTACCACTGCTTTATATGATCTCTGTCTGTGTAATACTTTATTTAGATGCATTTGTGATAAAATATTTTGATACATATTAACGTATTTTTGATATGAACAATTTCCATCGTCAATTTGTTTATGATCCCTACTTTCACTGATGTAACAGCCTTTCTCATGGTACGGAAAAGTGGCAAAAGACAGATTTTTTCCTTTATCAGAATTTAGTTGATTTTAAAAATAGATATGCCGGTTTTTTAATGATTTTGTTGCATTAAAAATAAAAATTTTCTGATTGACCAAATTTGTCTAAGGGGGTCGTATAAAAATTTAAAAAATGTAACTTTTTGAAAATTATTGGGAGTACTATTTCATTAACGTAGTCTTATTTCCTATCTTACTTTCAACATTTTTGCAATTTACTGTGCCCACTTATCTCCAACAGGTAAAGAATTACTGCGTGTTTCAATCTTTTTGCGACACCCTGTATAGGCCATATATTAAACGATTTTAATCATTGGAAATTATTAAATTTTGATCTATTTTAGCGTTATTTCTGTTTATTAAGTGCAATTTTTTCTAATTTGGCGGCATTTTTGTCAATTTAGCAATATTTCCAAAAAGTCTCCAACTTGGCTATATTTCATAAAATGTATCGGCCTATATACTTGATATTCATTTTAGTGTATGTAACATAAGTTTACCTGAAAATGTGCTATATCTCAAAAACAGCTCATGCTAGCGTTCTAAAATTGTTGTTGTTTATTTTCTAATGGTAAGTAACGTAGGAAATTATTATTTATTTAATATTGTTAAACGTCCTGAATTTTTAATATTTTTTTCAAAAAATCATTCGAAAATTTGGGGGCAGTTTTCCGAACATTCGATCGCGTTTAAAATCAAGATTCAAGTCAGTATTAAGTCAAGTTTAAAATCGGTATTCACTGATTGCAATAATAGAACAAAAATTTTCAAATCACTCCATTCGTTAGTAAAATATCGCTACAACAGACTCACTGATACTAGCATACACACCAACATACATACACACAATCATCACTTCAAAAAGTTCAATTCGAGTAAAGGAATGCTTTAAACGTGCTCTTCCGTCGGAAACTCGAATTTGAACTTTCTACCATGTCACAATATTGCTCCACTATCCCAATACATTATACTATTATGTAAGGATAGTAAACTGATCTTCAATTTGTAAGGCATAAATGGTTAGAGTTGGTGGAATTAAGTGCTTTTATTCAAATTGAAAAAATAATCTTCTCAGTAACTCATTTCCTGGAGTGTTGTCTTGTCAAACGAATGTCTTCGTTCGAATAGTTCCTAAGATCTTTATGATATCGTACATCTTTGTTGATTTTTGAAATTTGATAATATTTATCTTTTCATTTTATCTGATTTTTTCACTCTTTCCTAGCTTAAGATTTTTTTATTTTGATTTATACTTCATTTGACAGCGGTTTACAAATTACACATCCATACACTTCCCGGCCGTCCAAACGGTTACCTTACACCTTTCTGGTAGGTCGGACAGTCTGGGTCACAACAACATTACACATCCATACACATTATTTACGAACTAGCCTTCCTATGACGGCAAAAGGTGTGTACACTTCACTTTCGGTGGAGGTGGTACACTTCATTCTCTTTTGCTTTTTCTGTACTGCAGAGATCACTTCGACGATAAAAGCTTGCAGTAACTCAACGGTAGAGCATCAGCTGGCCAGTAAGAAGATCCCTGATTCGATTCCCGGTTGGGGCAACAAGGTTATTTACAATGGCGCTTGAACAAATCAAACTTGTAGGGGTTAGTGCAAAGATATTGGAGGTCTGAAAGTAACTCTAGTACCACTAGCACAGATTCAGCGGACTCTGGAATATTGAGCACCGATTTCAAACCGGGAGGACAATGACGACACGGCAAGATAATCTGGAGGATAAAATAGCATCAGGAGGATAATCTGAGGTAAAAATAACAGGAGATAAGCACTTAGATTTGTGGCGATTGAGCGTCGCCGGGCCCCGAACCAGGGACCCTTTGCTTACAAGACCGACATTATAACCACTCAGCAAAAGCTAGCTTCTCCTCTGTTCTTATAATTCGGGTACAGGTTCCAAGCATCTTTGATCAGATGTCTTTGCTGCCGCACACTCCCTCCGCTGATGATGAAGGCCGGGAGGCGTGTCGCCTCGGGCGTGGCGGTCAGTCGTGGTCAACCAGGAAGGGAGTGTCAAGGCTGCTGACTGCGTGTGGTGCTGCCATCTCGTGTTGAGATGGTGAGATCGTTGGAGAGGAAGGTTGCGTGTTTCAAACGTCAGTCATCATTGTGGCGTTGAGCGTCGCCGGGACAATGACGGGAACCAGGGACCCTTTGCTTACAAGAACGACATTATAATCACTGAGCAAAAGCTAGCTTCTCCTCTGTTCTTATAATTCGGGTACAGGTTCCAAGCATCTTTGATCAGATGTCTTTGCTGCCGCAGATTGTTAGTTGCATGTCAATTTCACATTAGAGGGTGGAGAACGCAGAATCCACTTTAACAATAAGAACTTGCAATTCCATCCCAGTAGCTGAGTGGTAAAGAGTCTGCTGGACAGTACGAATATATGTGGTTCGATTTCCAGTTGTCGCAGCAATTTTCTTTACAGTACAGTCATACGCATTTTCGGAAAAACCTAAAATGACATCTCCAGAACGGGAAATGGAAATGTTTAGTAACCCCTCTCCCTTCCTACATCCACAGTAATTCGATATTGAATCCATACCAGTCATCATTTAACGTCGATCTATAGCATATTATGAGAAATAGTAGTTTCAAGGAATTTTTTTATTACGGAACTCTAAAAGAACGGAAGTGGAAATTTTTATTGACCCTTCTACGACCTAAGGAATTTAACACTAGACCGACGGGTATTTTGAACTACCTAGAACGACGGAAAGTGGTTAATTTGTGTTTTCATTAACAACTGTGTTTTCAATAACTTTAAGAAAATAAGAAAAGTCATAAAATTTCAACGGGCTGGGATTAGACGTTTTGGAAGAATCATTTCTCAAAGTAGTTATGCGGTCAAAATGACCGCTTCCGTCGTTCTAGTGTTAATGCTGAATTCACATCAGTCAACATATAAGCTTTATCTATTGCCAATATTAGGAAATAGATGTTTAAAAAAAAATGTTGACTCGGGAGTGAAAAAAGTGTACTTCCGGAAGGGTAGTTTCTTAGTGAAATACTATTCTCCCCAGAATTTGATATTAAATCCACATCAGTCACCAACTAAGCTGTATCTATAGCATATTCTTAGAAATGGTAGTTCCAAAGGAAAGTGTAAAGTTTTTTTATCGGAAGTGATATCTCTGGAACCGGAAATAGCAATCCTTAGTGAGACCCTGCACCTCCTCCATAATTTAATGCTGAATCCATATTAGTCACCATTGTCTAAGCTTTATCTACAGCCAGCTATCTACAGCTCTATCTACAGCCAATATTATGGAAACATTTTAATGAATGGGGAGAAGAGACCCCCCCCCCATACACTCATTTTTGGTGAATCCACTCTATTACCTTTAGAATTTGATTTTGAATCCATGTCAATTGTCATCTTATCTGTATCTGTAGTCAGTATTGAAATATGTATGTTTCATGTAAAAAAAAAAGAATAAGAAACGAAAGCAGAACTGGAAATCCTTAGGGCAAGACCCCCTCCCCACTCAAGGCCTATTCTCTACCACAATTTAATGCTGAATCCAAATTACTTATCATCTGAGCTCTGTCTTTAGCCGATCCCGATAAATAGATGTTTCACAGAAAAAAGAAATTCGCGAAATAAATAGTTTGGCAAATATATTTTAACGTATTATTATATTTGCCTTTAAAATCATAGATTCATGCCCAATCCTATAATAATTTGGGAAATAATCACACAGATCTGTGATCTTTATTAAAAATAAAGCACTTGCCCAGTACGTAAGGTACTTAACGTCCTATAATTGAAATATTCAATTAACTCTTATGCAGAATGCAAGCCTTTGATATTTGAATTTCCTCTTATTAGTTCGGTTTGTACATTTATTTATTCCATTTGGCACTAAACTCAAATATTTTGCAATTCGTTTAATTGCAACCTATACATTTTTTCACGCTCTTCTTTGCCGAAATGAATTGCAGCGACGGGGACGTGGCGTAATTAGCATTAGGAGCGGTTAAGCGACGTTCAAGTGCCTAATAAACATAACGACCCAGAAATTTCAACGTTCATAATAAATAATTTTTTCCTTATAAAGTTTATTGAAAGATAAAAGTATTTTATTGCTATTATAACGTTTATACTTATTAAGTTATTTATGACTTATTAAAGTGTTTTAGTTATGATAAATACAAAACAATTTTGCGCAAAATATCCATTTATTGAAAGATAAAAATATGTTATTGTTATTATAGCATTTATACGTATTAAGTTATCTATGACTTATTAAAATGTTTGTGTTTTACGATAAATACGAAACGATTTTACGCAGAATGTCCAGTTATTGTTATAGATAAATACATACGATTATCAAAGTTTGAAAACCGAGGGAAATCATCAAGTGAGAGGGAGCCAGGACGAGGGCAAATGTGTGTACGTGCGTTTAACGATAGATTCACTTCGCAATTGCCTTCACTTCACAGTTGAAAATAGTGTACAAAGTGTAAATGGTTCTAAGATTTTTTTTTAATATTAACTATTTCAAATAGCTTTCGAACTATTTTAACGCATTTGAAAATTATTTTGATTTAATTACCTACGGCTGACAAACATCTACTGTCCTACCGCCACGAGAAAGTCTCTGAACAGGGTTGCCGCAAGTAGACGAGTCGAAGAAAGGAGGGAGAAAGGTTTAAAATCGACTGCAACATTTGGCAAATCAAGCGCACTTCGTTACGAGAAGAATCCGTTTCGTTTATCATGATGTACTAAAAGAAAATAGTAGATGTTTTTTATCCGACAGTTAAACAAAATTTTCGTATTAAATGACATTAAATTATAAATTAACTTAAAAATTTCTCGTCATTTAAACTTCGAAAATAATTTGTTATTATAGGCGACAGCGGCTACGGGAAGCTGTCAATCTATTGGAACAAAGTTTTAGATATTTTCTTTTAGGTTCGGACGAGTTTGGGAGAGAATAGCTTACAATTTAAAACTAGAATTTATATCATTTTGTTTAAAACTAAATTTCGAATTAAATGAAAATTATTACAGTTTTCAATCAGCAAGTTACACAATTATTAGCCAGCGAAAAGGAAAAAATAAATGATAAATAAGCAAAATTATGACTTTAAAATATTCATTCTTTTCATATTTTTCAATCAATTATAAAATATTCATTCACATTCATTGGAATAACTATTATCTACTATGTCCGAATCACTTGAAATGTTTTTACTTGAACAAGAGTCTGAATCGCTATCCGACAGATTTATCCCTAATTTCTTCATAATATTTTTGATCAGTCCATCTTTCTTCCAATAAATATTCTCTAGGTTTTCAATGCGTTTGTTCACAGTGTTTTTTCCATTCATTTTGTGTTACTTTCAAAATAGCTTCTTTAAGCAATAACTGTAAATTTTTCAAATAGATAAAATACTCATCTCAGTGTCATTAAGCGATTTCCCCTCACGTTTTATCTTTTTAACTGATGACGCTGAAACGTCTGTCGCTTCCGCAGTTCTCTATATTGCATTTGAAATTGGTATTTTTAGAGAATTTGCGGTTTTTCCTCTTCAAAAAATGCCGTAACATTGTGGACTATTGCACATGCTTGCGAATGCAAAGTCTTTCCGCTTTTAAATGTAGACATTTTTCAACTAGACAAAATCCACAAAGTGTGCAACACAGTACAAGTTACTTCATAACTTTAAAAATCACAGAATGCGAGCGTCTAGCATTGACTCCAGTACAAAGCGAAATGCGACTTTTGTCGGTTCTATCTGCGCCAAATCGAAAAAAGGGCTTTCCGTCACACCTAAAATGCAGTGGAATAACCTGTTTCCATAGCGACCGCCACCAAAACGTCTGCTGTCTGGGGACTTTCTCGTGGCGGTAGGACAGTATGCAAAATTATTAGAGTTCCAAAATGAACAGCAAAAGTAAAGCAAGAAATATTAATCATGATTTATAAAGCATTGATTATGAAACACTTTCCAACTGAAATGCAATTTTATTGAAACATCTCTAAAATGTGATACTTATTAGAGTGGAGTGAAAGAAAATCAAAATTTGAAGAATGGGATGTAATAGTGCGGAAAAGTTGCTTTTCGTATACATTATTTAAAATGTTCAAGCATTTTTATATCAAACAATATCTAGAGATTCCGCTCGTGCCATGAAATTTACGGATAATGCGTAAAAATTGAATAAGGTTGTAATACATTATAGGATAAGAAAATGTATTAGAATTTAATACTGTGGAAACTTTAGCTTTAATATAGGTTCATTTTTTTAATATAGGCAAGTTAACAAGTTGTTAAGCATTTGCTTCCATTGTTAAATATAACTTGCAATTCCGCTCAGAATATGAGCTTTACAAGAAAATGTGAAATTTCTATATAATATAGAACAAAGGTTAAGTATAAGTAAATATGGAATAATCGTGTTTGCAATAGCTCACAAGAGTTATTACTTGAAACTAAAGATGTTGGTAAAAAAATTCTTATGTTTTTCAAACCTTAAACTGTAACCATAATACAAACAATTGAACATGAATATAGTTTGATGGGTGACTGACCTGACTATTAACTTGACTAATGACGACATTCTGCTTTGGTGTTCAATTGTGCCATAAGTTGTCTATCCAATCTGATTCTAATAAATCCATCTCTATCACAAACCGCAGCTGCTGCATCTGTGACTAATTTAAAGCATCGTTCTACCGATTGAGTATGACGGAGCAGTTTTGGAAATCCAACGCTTCAGGTACGCTACAAAGCATCATTTGTTTCAAAGCTTCATCTGAAATTCCCATGGTAAGTGGAAGTTTTGATTTTCCCCAATTCTGCCAATAGATGAGTTCATGGTAGTCTTCAGCTTCGAAGTTAAAATCTGGAATTGTAAGTTTACGAAGTCAATGGATTTCCTTTTTCTTGCCGCCAAGATCCGACGCAAACCAAGCTCCTTGTGGTTAATTTTCGATCATCTGTAATCATTGCTAATAGTATATTTCCTGGACTCCCAAAGAAACCATTGCACTGAATCACAGGATCGATCACAGTTTTCATTTCAGCAGAGAGATAACGTGATTTTTTTATTGTTTCAAAAACGTGTTTGAAACCATCATTGCAGGAGTGGTGGATCTTACTACTAAACCACATTGGTGCATAAACTTTCATAACGTATTCTGCTAGAGTGTACAAATTCTGTGATGGATTATCGGTTGCCATGCATAAACGCAAAATGCGATTTGCTGTCGTTAACCAACTTGAGTGGGATAATACTCCAGGTTCTCGTCTTGACAAACTTGTGGAGCACTGGCCGCTAGCCACAGCTTGGCAAGCATCAAATAAGTACTGTTGATCAGTGCTTAAGTCTTTTCCATTTATTTCTGGCAGGTTAACTTGCATTGTCTCAAACGATACAATTGACAACTGCTCACAATCAGCCAATGCTTTTCCAATAATACCAGAGGGTTTTTACATATTTTGCATAAGGGACTAAGATTTCTAGTTACACTGCTGAAATGGGGTAATTTTACTTGTGTAATACGTGGACACTTGATGTTTTTATGAATACGTTTTAGACATTTTTTTTCCGATCTGGTAACACTTTCTTCCTTGATCATCTATATTTACCTCATAGGAATAGTTTAATTTTTTAAATTTCCTTTTCCCTCTTTTTGTGTTACCTTCTCATTTTATAATTCAATTAAAGCATCCGGTGATTTCTACAGTATGTTTATTAGTTGGCCGCATGTGCGAAACTTTCTAATGTTTTCGTTAATAACTTTTTGTAAAAACTAAAACAACAGCACTTTAACATATTCCTTTTTAACCGACAAAACGAATTTGCAGAAAAAAGGGGGGAGGGGGATGTAGATAATTTTCTGTCTCGATGTACTTATTTTTTTTATACCCTACTCAAACGCTTTTATTTATTTGTTTTTTTAATTTACTCAACTTCAAAAAAAGTCTCATATTTTCTCCAACAAAGTTTCGTGTTCCCTATTATTTATGATTAAAGTTTGAATATCGAAATTGGATTCCCCCCCCCCTAATTTAAACCTGCGGTTTTAATTCACGGAAAGTTACGCCAAACAGTATCCTATACCGCATAAAAAGCAGAGGCAAAAGTGATTGGCATCTCTGCTAGTGGCGGTGTAATTACTTTCATTTGATCGGGATGGTCACGTTACTATAGCTACTTCTCCGCTAATGACGATGTAATTACTTTCATTTGATCGGAATAGTCACTTTACTATAGCTAGTTCTCCGCTAATGACGATGTAATTACTTTCATTTGATCGGGATGGTCACTTTGCTATAGCTAGTCCTAACATGTATACATGGATCTTTCCTTACAAAGTTATTTAGGAGTTTAAGGCCTTCCCTAGGAAGTCTGGTGATGGTAATAATATGGTCTCAGTAGCGTCATCTGGTCAGCTGGAGATTTGTAAATATCGATTCCCTCCTGAAATATCCCTCCAACGACACCCTTAACATCTCTCTAGCTCTTTAAATCCGGATAGTAAGCTCAAATCGAATCATCGACTAAATTAAATCATGTTCAGATAATTTTCTCACATGTGCTCTTTGAACACTATAACAGAAATTAAAGTAATTCCTAATTTCACTCCTTTTTAGCCAAGTGTCCTAATAAAATTTACTTTTGCTTTCTCTCTCCATGGAGCGCTAGAAAATTGTTTAGTTGCCAAACGTTTTTTTTACTTTGTCGGTAACGTACTTGAAGCATTTTACGATCTTTATTTTTATGGGTGCTCTTTACTTAATACTCTTTGTTTAAGCGAAACAACTGTTGACTACGGTGAATTTTTTTCTTTAGGATTGTTATCCGAGTTGGAAATGGGTGTCGTTTCTTTTCTTCTTGCAATTAAAGGCAATGACTACCACTAAGTTTCAACGGATTATCTAAATAAATAAAACCCCAAGGATCGTTTGATTCCATGTGAATCTGTTTAATGTACTGCTATTAGTTACTTTATGGTCAGATTTAGCCAATTTTGGAACGCTTGGCACACATATTTAGCTAAATCTAGCTGTAAAATGGCTAATTTTGCAGTAATGAAGTGTTATGGATATTCAGCTTTCATTGTGTTTCTATCAAAACAATTTAGTCAATGCATGCGTTTTCAGCATATGAAGGCAAAATCAGTAAATAGCTGATCATACTTTCCAACCTTGACCCAAGTATAGACAATAGTTTCTCTTACAATTAATTTTATATGATCTGCATAGTGATCATATTACTCGATAGCTTGGCATACGTATATTATTTCTCGTTTCGAATGTAAAACTTTTTTTATAATAATTCATTTCATTTAATTTTTTTGAAGGTTATTGCATAAAAGAATATGTGACAAGATGCAATAATATGAGTCTTTTATATTCTCATACTATACGTAGTATAAAAGTGTTGTTTTCCAAAAATATTTTCGAATTCGATATTTTAAAGAATTAACACGTCTTAAAACCTCCTGAATCCATTTTGACGCTTTCGAATAACTCATGACCAAATCGTCTGTGCCACAATAAAATTGTGTGTGTGGGTACATAAAATAAAAATTACAATCATTATTAAAAAAGGGCAGTGCCAGTATGTTAGAGTACCGATGGCAACCCCGACGGCGGAAAATCTCATGTATATAATAATTCGACCAAGCTAAATCCAAAGCTAATATCCGTATTTTAATTACATCTTGGATCTGGATAAATAGCCTCTCAAAGTTTGCCCCTTTTTTGCTATGTATGTGCTTATAATCTCAGGCCGAAGGTGTTGCCACAACATGATACAATTGCTCGGTCATGAGATTTTAATTCCTGAAGAAACTAAAGGGAAAACTGTATTCAGCTCATGGAGTTAGAGGAGAGATCATCACTTTATCTCCAATGATTTAAGAAAGCTAATATCAAGAGGTCATCCCAATTTTAAAAATTCAGAATATGAATATTTAAACCATGGAGTTAGACAGACTTGTTTCCTCCTTTATCTTCAAATTCATGTTTTAAACAATGCAGTTAATGCAAACTTCATTCATAGATAGATTAGTTGGGAGCTGAAATATGGCCTATGAAGTCAGAGAAAGTTAGTCCCCTTTACGATCGTGATATGGCCAGAAATTGAAAACTTAAAATAAAAAATTTCAGAAATTAAACTGGATAAATTCGTTTGTTAAAGGATTTAGTGGACAGTAAATTAATTGCGTTATGTCAGGGGATGGCACTGTATGTATACTTTGATAGGAAGTCATATTAGTAATATTGAATGGGAGTGTATTGAACGCATATGTCTGTGGATATTAGGAGCGGATGGTGGGTTGACGGGAGTTGATGTCCGCTGGTTTCTGTTTCCCATGCATGGCCGTGTTGCACTTGGATGGACGTAGCGTACGAAGCGCGCAGATTTTCCTGCTTAGGCACAATATTTCCTTATCTTTATAAACAGAACACGAATTATTTGAAATTTAATATTTCCCTAGCATTATTCGCTATGAAAAATTCGGATGATTCAGAACAACGCTGATAGAATAGATATGCGATGAAAATGATAATTTTTAACTGCGATATGGGTGTAAAGGTCATTTTAATGCAATGGAAATGATAAATTTTTACTGAGTTATGGGTGTGAAGGGCATTTTAATGCGATGAAAATTATAATTTTTAATTAAGTTATGGGTGTAAAGGACATTTTGATGCGATGGAATTTGATAATTTTAACGGTGCTACGGGTGTAAAGGGCATTTTAATACGATGAAAATGATAAATTTAAACTGAGCTATAGGTGTAAAAGGATTTTTAATGCGATGAAAATGATAACTTTTAAATGCGCTATGAATGACAAGGGCATTTTCATGAGATGAAAATGATAATTTTTAATTACGCTATGGGTGCAAAGGGCATTTTAATGCGATGAAAATGATAATTTTTAATTACGCTATGGGTGCAAAGGGCATTTTAATGCGATGAAAATGATAAATTTTAACTGAGCTATGGGTGTAAAGAACATTTTGATGATATGAAAATTATAATTTTTAATTACGTTATGGGTGTAAAGGACATTTTGATGGGAATTTTTAATAGTGCTATGGGTGTAAAGGGCATTTTAATACGTTGAAAATGATAAATTTAAACTGAGTTATAGGTGTAAAGAGCTTTTTAATGCTATGAACACGATAACTTTTAAATGAGATAACATTTTAATGCGATGAAAATGATAAATTTTAATTATGCTATGGGTGTAAAAGGCATTTTGATGCGATAAAATTGATAACTTTTAACAGCGCTATAGGTGTAAAAGGCATTAAAATAGCAAATATTAATATAAATTATTCCGTTGAAACCATTTAATCTTAGTTGCTAGTCTGTTGTAAGCATGTACTTCTACTTTCCTTACAATACACAGTATATAAAAAGGATCTATACTGTGGCGTTCCAAACGCCAACACACACATTTCGATGGTTTAACACGCTCTGAGTATCGCTAAACACGAATAAACCATTTTTTTATGTAAATAACATCTACGGTTGGGGGTGTCTCTGGTTGAAATCGTAGCGTTACGAAGAATGTAAACATTTTGGACTCTTATATCTCCAAACCTAATAGATAAAAACGTATTTTACTTGTTTTGTCGTAAATTTGATGGCATTTATGTATATACAAAAATAATTTCAATACTTTAATACTTCCACCTTTTTTTTTTGAAAAACTAAAATGGGTTTCGAACGAGTTTTTACTTCACGTTGCTTACTTTCGCTCAAAATACCTTCTAAACTACAAAAGATAAATAAAACCGGTAAGTGGCAAAAATGTTCGATAGGAAGTCCAATTCATAGATTGATATTTTTATCAATTTAAAGATTTATTTATAGATCTGTAATTTGCTTTTACAAAGCTCTTAAAAGCTGTACTTTAAGCTTCTAAGCTTTATATAAGTTAATTTGTTACTTTGAAATAGTCTTATAGATTGATATCCAGAAAATCGCTCAATATGAATGTATAATTCAGTATTTGAAACAATGTACCATGAAGTTTGTACATCTAGTTTGCTGTTGTTGTTGTTGAAACCCAGACCGTCCGACCTACCAGAAAGGTGTAAGGTAACTGTTTGGACGGTCGGGAAGTGCCACCCAATTTAGACCGGAACCCAGTGGGGTAGGCATCCACAGGGACCGTACCCTCCTTCCCCTACCACCAACCTCTGGGAAGGACTTTCGGACCCACATGTTTAACGTGATCGTACTCCGCATGAACACGGCGGCAGTATTGGCAAAGTGGCTAGTTTGCTGTGAAAAAAGTCATTGAATTAAGTTATTGAAATGAGCTATCAGTCTATGAAAGTCATTGTATTATGTCGGGAAACTCATGCGCTGACAATATCGGATTATTTTTTTAATAGCATATTGTTAAGAACTTGTAAAAAGCTCTAGAATCTCTTTTCATCCTCTCACTATCGTCTCTTTTGAAGACCAGGCGGATAAAACACGTACAGACATCCTTGCCCATGACATGAATCTAGGATTGCTACATGCCGAAGTTTGCAGAGGGTTGCCAGATTTGGCAATTTATCGCCAATTTGGCCACATTTTGCGACTTTTCGACAGTTCGAGAACGTCTTCGAAATTACTAATATTCTACGAGATATGAGTTATTTCTAGTAGTTTTTATGTAGAGTCTATAAAAGGAGTCATCACTTGGTTGGAGTTGGAGTTGACGAGATACGAGCTACATAGAACTGTGACTTATGTAAAATATTTTGAGAAAAGGTTTTGTGAAAAGACTTTCGTCAATACTTTGAGAATGGCATCAGTTATTTTAGGAAATTAGTGGAGCATTTAAGTGCTGTTTTACTGTATATTGTTCATGTTTACGCTGTGCTTGTAAATAAACGTGTTAGTTATCCAGAAATTTGGACTCATTCTTGCAACCTGAGTGCACACCCACGATTTCAGAGGATGCCTCGTAACAACATTAAGATTTAAAGAAAGAAAATACAGCTCAGTCTATGCAGTAATATCTTTCGAAAGGCAATAAATATGTATTTATTTGTATAATCCTATGTTTAAAAATGGTATTTGGACTTTTTCAGCTTGTATTTTCATTTCGAAAATAAGTCAGACATTGTTAATAAATATTTAAGTATATTCATTTTATCAATTGCTGTAATCTTTCGTAAATAAACATACAAAAACTCATGTTTAAAATTTTTCATTGCAAGTTTCTTTCCAGCTTGAACCAATTATTAAATTTTGCGAATAATTAAAACATTAAATAGAAGTAGAAATAATCCGACACTTTCCCCCAACTTCATGGAATTCATTATCCACACTAACTAAGACTTCGCTGCAATTTATTATTCAGATAAAACAATGTAATTGTGTTAATGAATAGCAAACTACCGTTAAATTTATTGCAAATACAATTGTTACATTTGTTGCAAATGCAATTAGATGGTTATTAGTAATTATGTATAGTTAATGGCTTGTTCTTACCATCATGCCTTATTTCTTAATGCTACCCCATCATTTTTTGATGAAACGCGTATGCGTTGATTTCGTCGTTTAACGTTCGAATTCACCTTCCTAAATATTTTTACATTCCCTGCAATACATGGTAATGTATAGGGAAAGTATCAGAAACATTCCGAAAATTGCAACTCGAGTTTTCGACGGATATACACAGTTTGGGAGCTCTACAACACGAAGAGACTGTTTTTAGCGTAACGTCAGTGTGTGTGTCTGTCTGTACAATGTTTGTATCCACTCTAACTAAAAAAAAAACTGATGTGGGCAGCACATAACTTTCCTTATATAATGCAATGAATTTACTACTTTTACAGTTTAAAAAAGTGTTATTCTTATAGCAGATACTTATATTCTTTCCAAGATATTCAATTTTCTTCAATCAGTCGTCATTTTCATTGATTTAGCGACATTTTTACCCATTTGGAGAGATTTTCGTTAATTTGACAACATTTAAAAAAGTCGACAAGTTGGCGATATTCTGTTTAATTCGTCGCCAAAAAATCACCAAGCGTCATGGAAGGAGAAATAAGTTATTCTTATAGCAGATAAAGGATTATTGGCGCTCAAATACAAAAGTATTACTCAAAGTGTCTTTTCTCGTGAATAGAATGAGTTAGATTCACAAGAATGATGCCACAAAATTTATCGCATAATATTACATAAGAAAGGTGAACATTTTTCTTAACAGTTAATATATTTTTTTTAATTTATGGGATTTTTTGATAAATTTATTTGAAAAATGTTCAATATCTCGAGAAATGTTCATGCTAGAGTTCTAAAGTTTATGGCAATCGTTTTCTAAGGAAAAATTGCATAAGAAATTTCTATTTGCGTAACTGTATTAAAGGTTTTGATGTTTTGATGATTTTTTCAAAATTTCACTCGAAAATTTAGGGGGTTCTGAACTTTCGATTGTGTTTAAAAACAATAGGCTTCCAGTATTCACGGATTATGAGTTTTGTACCAAATTTCATTCGAATTTCTTCATTCTTTCGTGAGATATCGTCTCCAAAGACTCACTGACACATACACACACACACAAACAACACCTCAAAAATGTTCGATTCGTGATCAGGGATGCTTGAAACGTGCTCTCCCGTCGAAAACTCGAATTCGAATTTTCGACCCCGTCACAATACTTTGCCTATACATTATGTATATAAGGAAAGTAATAAATGATTGAATTTCATAAAATTTGGTAGGTAAGTGACTTGTGAGTAACTCTAAAGCTGATTAGATTTTGGTACGATTCGGAATAAAAGAACCCGCCTTTCCTTGCAAAATGGACCGCAAAAATTGCCTGCATCGATTTTAGCTGAAACACTAATAAGCCAAATTTCACAAAATTTGGTAGATAATTTACTTGTAGGTTAACCTAGTGCTGATTAGATTTTGGTACGATTCGAAAAGATAATCTGCCCTTTTTTTCGAAATAGTCTGCAAAATCGTTAAATCTAATAATAAAAGACTACGTATGCTCAAATATATCAATTAAAGGATTTTATACATAATTTTTGACAACGAAAAAAATAAGACCGACTCCGTTATTCTTGAATTCGCCTTTGTCGATATATTTAAGTTTTTTCTCATGTTTGCTGTGCCTGTTTCCAGAATAAGTCTAGTTACCAAATGAAATCGAAAGCTCAATTAAAAGTGTAAATGCAGTGCAATTTCGATTAATTATGCGTGTTATTTAGTGCAATTAAACTCAATTTAATGAATTATTAATGAAATAAAGAGAAAATGAATTTTAGTCCGCAAGGAAAGTCATGTGCTGCTCACATTAGATTTTCAAATGTGCATTCAGGCCTTCTCACATAATTTCTTGGCCCCTCTACAAGTATTTATCACGGCCCCCTTTATATTTCCTTTTCTTGCTTCGTGAATTTTTTATGTCCCATTCTTAAAAAGTTAACTGGTGTGTGATTCTACAATACTTTCTCATGCCAGAATTCATTTTTAAGCATTTTTTTTTTTCAAAATTTTTGAAAAATCGATATCGTTGGTTCAAATCAGGGGCGGCAAATAGGGGGCGCGAGGGGGCGCGGTCGCGCTCCCAAATTTTCCTACGTCGTCTATCGGCTTCTTCCATTTTTTATCGACTGTCCACTGGTCAGTTTTCTCAGGCCATGGAGCTTCAAAAGCGCCAACCTTCCCAGTGAAGTTCCTACTTCCGGCTGGAACGAATCCTTTTCAACTTGAAAAGATTGGGGTGATGTTATCCTTTTCACTTGAAAATTTTAAGTGTCCGATTAAATTTGTGTGTAGTTAGCGCATTCTCATCCATTCCTTCCGCTGTAAATGCATTTCAGCAGCTCAATGCATTATATTCTTTCATAGAAACATCATATATATGACATGCTATTTTCGAAAAAATTCGCACATCAACAAATACTTTTTTTGGAGTCTCTTCAACTCTACAATCGAGGTGATACGAGGTGGTCTTCTAAAATTAAAGCCATAAAAGCGCTGCTTGATAATTTTGAAGTGGTGATTTTAACACTGTAAGAATTATCTGAAAACGATTTTCTCAATGGTGGAAGATTCGAAGCCCTTTTAACATGCATGACATGTTTCGAATTTTTGTTCACTTTGTTTGTATTGAACAGTGTTTTTGATCAATGCAATACTCTCTTAAAGCATCTTCAGTCATCTGATCTTAATTTTCAGGCTGTGCAAGCTTTGGCTAAAGCTATTATTGAAACTGTTAGTTCTTTTCGCACTGATGCATATTTCAATCAAGTGTGGAGTTTTGTGACAGAACTTTGCGAAAAAATTCTTATTCTGGACCGAAACTGAAAAGGCGAAAAAAAATTCCAAGCAAATTCGGAGGCGGTGAAAAAAATCCCCATGATGATGTTAAATCATATCACAGAATCAATAGTCAATATGAAATTATAGATTCAGTTTCTAATGAATTTGAGACAAGATTTAATGAGAACAATATATCTGTTTTGTTTGCCCTTAGTTCAGTATTATGCGGATCAGATGTCGAAAAGGGAAAAGAAAATGTTTCAACCATATGCAAAGTATATAACTTCCAGAAAGAAGAATTGCGACTGTTTTATTCAATGGTGAAAAATGAAAACATAGCCCATCCCAATTTTAAAAGTCGCCTGGATTATTTTAAAGAGCGGAATTTAAAAAAAATGTGTTTCATGTCGTAACATTATTAGTTAAATTATTTTTGGCTGTGCCAATCAGCTCACTCAGCCAGTTGGGAAAGGTCTTTTTAGTGTCTAAGGAGGCTGAAAAATTATTTTTGCAGTTCAATGGGACAAGAAAGACCTTCATATTTAGCTGTTTTAGCTATAGAACAAGATATACCACTGGATTATGATGATATTCTAACAAAATTTTCTCTTCTTCCAGACTCTAAGGAGCGGCATTTAAAACTTTAATAAAATGTAAATAAATATAGATATTTGTATTCAGAAAAATTATGTTAACAATATATTAACACAATTATGTACAAAAATTATGTTAACAACAATTATTTTTCTCAGCATCAATTCAATTTTGTGATCCCTCTCCCCCCCTCCCCCTGTTAACAAACATTTTATTTATTCCATATTATGGATTTTCATACATACAAATCTCGCACCCCCAAACGGAATGCTGAAATGCAGCCCCTGGTTCAAATGATTACAATTATAGCGTCATGCACTTCACATTACAGGGAATTAAAAAAACTTTCGATTGATAACACACTGCAAAATGTACCCCGGGAGGATAAATTTGCCCCCTCCCCGAACTTGCTTTTCCCCCTCCTCCTCTATACGCGTATTTCACGCTATAAAATAAGCAAGTACGCTTTATGAATTAAACGTATTTGCTTAATTTATACGGCCCCCTTTATATTTCCCTTTGTAGCTTCGTGAAAATTTTATGTCCCATTCATCAAAAGTTAACTGGTGTGTGGTTCTACAATACTTTCTCATGCCAGAATTCATTTTTAAGCAGTTTTTTTTTCCTTTTTTTTTTCAAAATTTTTGAAAAATCGGTATCGTTGGTTAAAATGATTACAATTATAGCGTCATACACTTCACTTTACAGGAAATTGAAAAAACTTTCGATTGATAACACACTGGAAAATGTACCCCCGGAGGATAACTTTACCCCCTCCCCGAAATTGCTTTTCCCCCTCCTCCTCTAAACGCGTATTTCACGCTATAAAATAAGCAAATACGCTTTATAAGTTAAGCGTATTTGCTTAATTTATACGGCCTCCTTTTTATTTCCTTTTCTTGCTTCGTGAAATTTTTATACCTATTCTTCAAAAGTTAACTGGTGTGTGGTTCTACAATACTTTCTCATGCCAGAATTCATTTTTAAGCAGTTTTTTTTTTTTTTTTTCAAAATTTTTGAAAAATCGGTATCGTTGGTTCAAAAGATTACAATTATAGCGTCATACACTTCACTTTACAGGGAATTGAAAAATAATTCGATTGATAACACACCTGAAAATGTACCCCCGGAGGATAACTACCCCCTCCCTGAAAAAGGAGGCCTAATGACGTCACGACTACAAAATTTGTATCGCGCCTATGTTTCACCAGAATGATTGGAACTGTGAAGTCTCGTTATCATTGAGCCCAGAGATCGAGATAACGCCTCTATACGCATATTTCACGCTATAAAATAAGCAAATACACTTTATAAATTAAATAATGCGTATTTTTACGCACCGATTTTGTAAACAAAAAATATGATGTGGGCAGCACATGACTCTCCCTGCAGTCTTATATACACATTATCTTTATTTTAATTAAATTTAATTCACTATTAATTCAATTTTCGTTCTCATTTGGTAACTGGACTCATTTTCAAAGGTGGCGTAGAGAAAAAACGAAAAAACAAAAATTTCTCGAGAACGGCTAGTCCTAGTGTAATGGGGTTGGTCTTATTCTTTTCTTTGTTAAAAATTACGTATAAAGCAAGCATTTAATGGATATATTTCAGCATACGTAGTTTTTGTATTTTAGATTCTGCTGATATTTGCGGGCCATTTTGCAAAAAGAGACAGACTATTTTTTCTAAACCCTAACAAAATCTAATCAGCAACAGGGTGACCCACAAGTGACTTATCCACAAAATTTTGTGAAATTCGGTCCATTAGTTTTACAGCTAGATTGGATACAAGTTTTTGCGGGCCATTTCGCAAAAAAAGGCGGGTTCTTTTATCCCGAATCGTATCCAAAACTAATCACTCCAGATTCGCCCACAAGTGACTTACCTACAAAATTTTATGAAATTCGGCGAATTACTTTTCAGTTAGAGTGGATACAGACTCTGCACAAACAGACACACAGACACACAGACAGACACACAGACGTCACGCTAAAAATGGTTTTTTCGTATTCTAGGTCTTAAAACGTGTAGATCCGTCGAAAACTCGAGTTGCGATTTTCGACATGATTCCAATACTTTCACTATACATTACCATGTATTGCAGGGAAAGTAAAAAGAAAAACAAATCGTATTTAGAATCGCAAATTAAACAATTTAAAACTCATTTCATAGTGTTTATAATTGTGCTATCAGATATACAATGTATTTTTTTAATTAACACAAATAAAGAGTATAATGCATTTCTTTTTTTTATACAAAATACAATAAATTTAATAAATACCTGGAAATTTGAGGATTATTGGGCATTTGCTAAAAATTACTCCTGTGAAAAGCAAAATACTCCTTCAAATCAAGTCAGGGAGTATTTTTACTATTTTGAAAAAATTCTAGCTTGATCTTTGAGAGCTATAAATAACCCCTTCCATGCATGATTATATCAAATTTTGTCCGCTTAAATGTTAAAAAAATATATATAATTTCGAATAAGTTTTCGCTCGAATTAAAAAAAAAAATTATGGAGTCCTAGATTTTCGGATTAACAAGCTGAATATAAAATTTTATAAAAAATCCATGAATATATTTTGTGGTAGATATTGTGCATACCAGAAATCGACCACATATATACAAACATATATACAGACCGACAGACAGACGGACGTAACTCCAGCAATATTCAAAGCATATTCAAGAAGTCCTAAAACATATATTGGCACCAAAATCACGAATTTGAAAGTTTTCGTGAAAACAATACTTTATATTATAGTACATAGTATGAGAAAGTTAAAATTATTAGCAATCCACCCCCACAATATCCCTCCCTATCAAGTAACTCTCTCGGGGAGTACCCCCCCCCCCCCGCACCCTGAGGGGTTAATAACACAACGAACGCAAAAATTGCATCGCAGCTATTTGTCACTACAGTCATTGATACTATTAAGTTTCGTGGTCATTGGTCAATAAATAGCCTCTTTCATACCTGATAATGTCAAAATTTGTCCTATGCTGCTATGTTAAAAAAATAAAAATATAAATATAAATAGTTTTCTCTCAAATTTAGAAATATTATATCTAGTTCCAGATTTCTCGTTAACAAAGCCGACTCTCATAAAAATCCATTAATATTTGTGACAGGTATAGTGTACATAAGATATCGACCACAAACCGACGGACGGACGGACATCACTCCAAAAATAGTCAAAAGTGTTCAGGAGGTCCTAAATCCTATATTGGCATCAAAATCTCGAAATCGTAAGTTTTCGCAAGACCCATAGTTTCTTAATATTACGTATGAACAAGTAAAAATTATATTTAATCGTAATTGCTTCTTAATAATTAAATTGCATGGCCCACATTTACATTTTCAAAAACTTCCTATAATTTTTGGACCCTAATTTAAATTAAAACTTTATTTTAAAAAAACCGCATATATTTTTAAATCGTAAAAGAGAAAATAAGGGCATAACTGTGTTTATAGAACAATTATTTAATTTATATTGTTTCCGAACTTTTACTAAAATCATAAAGCGTTTTCTTTATTAATAGGATATGATTGCAAGATTTTGTTAACATTTAATTTCTAAGCACAAAGTAATAAATAGTTGTATTTTCTAAACATACGTTTTGAGTGAATTATTGAATCGAAATTTTTACTCCATTTCTTTTATACAACTCCCTTATCTATCCGAATCTTCTCTGTGAAATGTTCGATTTTTCTACGAGTACGGTCACAAACAAACTATTTATTCGATGAGTAACGGTCTTTTTCGGGGTCATGTGTTCCATTACTCGTGCAGTCATGTGGATATGTTTCCGCCACTACACATCTTCCATCAAAAAATGTTCTCTTTTTTTATGGAATCAAGAGCTTTTCCTGAGATGCTAAAAGGTCACGTTCTACTGCAATAAACAATCTGCAATAAACGCTACGTGAAATATTATATTATATGATGTTCGAAGAGGGTTTAGGATTTTTTTTTTAGAGTTATGAGTATAAATAACGCTCGGGAATATATTTAAAGTGGCCCCACTCGAATTTCTCATACACCTCTATTGTATATATTGTTTACGTCCAATACCTAAGCTAATATTTAAGTTTTAGAAAGTGAAGCGCGAGATATATTTGTATGCAAATAAATCGTTTTATTGCTTTGCAAAATATTCGCCTGTAGCATCAACACATTTTTTTAATGGAATTAACCAATTTTCAAAACAGTTCTCTTATTCAGATGTTGGTATAGCAGAAACATGTGATTTATAAACTGCAACTGCTTTTTCGGGGCTGTTAAATCATTGAACACGCATTTTATTTTTGATTGTTGAGAACAAGAAAAAATCAGTGAGGACTGAATCAGGCAAATAGGGAAATGATTCATGAAATCAATTTTTTCATGCTTCAAATAATAGATTGTTTGAAATACAGTGCGTAAGCTTGCATTGTCTTGATGAAGAATGATGCGACGTGTCACATTATTCTGTCTGATTTGAGAAACTATTTCTGACAAAAAATTGTCTGCACATAAAGCTGTTATTTTTAGTGCAGTTCCTCGTATTTAATTATGAGCATTTTATGAGGAAAATTCTTTCTTATATCATGTTGTTCAGCAAGGCAATTAAATCAAATGTATTTATACAGCAGACGAATTTTATTAATTTTTGTCCGATTTAAATGATAAATAAATGGATATAAAATATACAGTATCAATGAACAGTATTGTAATTTTGACTGAATTATATTAATTACAGGCTTCGTGTTTGAAGATTACGGAATTTGTTGATATTTTCAGTTTCTTACATCATCTGTTTTACTTTGGCAAAGAACCTTCAAACGCATATATTGTGTTTAACCAGTTAACATATATTGCGTTTAGCCAATAAACTCATATATTGTGTTTAGCCAATTGTTGAAACGGAATAAGAGTAGGACGGGTATATTTTAATACCATTTTAGCGTTTTAATTTTGGCATTTACGAACGGGATCAGGATGATGTATTCTACAGATCTGCGAATTTGGGTCTACGAATTTGGCGGGATATCACCAACTTGGCAACTTTTTCATAAATGTTGCCAATTCGAAAAGAAGTTTACCAAATTGATAAAAATGATTCGAAATCAATAGAATTAATTGTGTTTTCTTAGGAGAGAGTACTGTAATGATGTTTTGGTAGCGTTTTTTTTTGCAAATTCAACCGTTCCATTAGCCGACAAATTTGGCGACTGTTCTTAAATATCGCGCTAAATTGATAAATGTGTCGCCTAGTCGATAAAAATGTAACAAAATTTATAAAATTACGCTAAATCAATGAAATTAGTTGTGCTTTATTAGGGAATAGTATTGTAATGATATTTCGGTAGGTCAGTTCGACCGTCCCACTTGGCAACAAATTTGGAAACTTTTTAAGTGTCGTCAAATTGACTAAAATATCGTCAAATTGACGAAAATATCGTCAAATTGACGAAAATATCGTCAAATTAATAAAATGATGCTAAATTAATAAAATGATGCTAAATTAATGAAAATGATGTCTAAGTGATGAAAATTTAATATTTTGCAAAACTAAGCTCAATTTCCTTGATTTCTTTCCCTAAAATCAAAACATTTAATAAATAAATAATTTTATAAATTTGTTTACAAACGGGACCAGGAGACTTTTCACATCTACCTGTGAAGCTAATCTGTATAGCGAGAACAGACATTCTTATACTTTATTTAGGAGACTTAATCTAAATATTTTAATAGAATGTTTTGAATAACAGTGTCATTTAGAATACTATAGAAATTTGTACATAATTGTGAATTTTAAGTTTCGTTATATTTTAAACTCCGTACGAAGAACGGGTATGCTGCTATTCTATAATACATATTTGAATTCTCTATAACACATAGTTTTTGATTCTCGAAAACAAACATTTTGACTCAAAATGAAAGTCACGATATTTTAACAAATATTGTAACATATTCCCATTTTCATGCACAAAGTTATTAATACCCTACTAGTAATATACTTTTCGTTTTGTAAAGCCCCTTCCCGGAAAAAACATCGGAACTAAAATTTTTGCAAGTAATAGAACATTCTCGAATGAAAAGAGCGGGGGAGAAAAAATGTAAATGACGCCGTTGAGGAGAGAAAATTGAAATGTCAATTCCATGTGCTTCGATCAATTATATACGAAAATATTACTTTAGGAAGTTTCTCATTGATATGCTCCCGTAGTCGGTACTTTGAAAATTGTCCGTATTTGAAACTGTATCATTTAACTTCATAACGTGTATTATAACTCATGAAAAGGCTTTTAAATCATATTTTTAAAACATTGAAGTTGCTGTAAAAAATATTATGAGAGCAGTACAGGACTTTTTCTATAGAATGCAATTAATTTACTTCCTTTAGAGTGAACAAAAATTCCATATGGGCAGCATATGACTTTAACTACAGACTCAATTACATTTTCTCTTTATTTCTTCAATACATCATTAAATTGAGTTTAATTACAGATAACGCTCATAATTATTTGAAATGATGTATTATTTGAATTTTTATATGTATTATTTGAAATGATACAGAATTTGCACTTTTAACTCAATTTTCTTTTTTATTTGGTAACTGGAAGTATTTTCAAAGGTGGAGTAGCAAAATTGTGAAAATACTACTGGCAGTGGAACATTCTCGAATGGAAAAAAGGGGGCGGGATGTAAATGACGTCGCTGAAGAGAGAAAATTGAAATGTTAATACCATGTGCTCCGATAAATTATATACGAAAATATTACTTTAAGAAGTTTTTTATTGATATGCTCCCGTAGTCGGTACTTTGAAAATTGTTCGTATTTGAAACCGTATCATTTAACTTCATAACGTGTATCATAACTCATGAAGAGGCTTTTAAACCATATTTTTAAAGCATTGAAGTTGCTGTAAAAAATCTTATGAGGGCAGTACAGGACTTTTCCTATAGAATTCAATTAATTTACTTCCATTACAGTGAACAAATATCCGATATGGGCAACATATGACTTTAACTACAGACTCAATTACATTTTCTCTTTATTTCTTCAATACATCATTAAATTGAGTTTAATTACAGATAACGCTCATAATTATTTGAAATGATGTATTATTTGAATTTTTATATGTATTATTTGAAATGATACGGAATTTGCACTTTTAACTCAATTTTCTTCTTTATTTGGTAACTGGAAGTATTTTCAAAGGTGGAGTAGCAAAATTGCGAAAATACTACTGGCAGTGGAACATTCTCGAATGAAAATTAGGGGGGCGGGATGTAAATGACGTCGTTGAGGAGAGAAAATTGAAATGTCAATACCATGTGCCCCGATCAATTATATACGAAAATATTACTTTAGGATGTTTCTCTACTCCCAGTGATGGATGTAGTTGGCACTACGAAAATTGATCATATTTGAATCCATATCATTTAACTTTAAAACGTGTATTATAACTCAGTGGGTTTTAAACTACAGTTTTAAAACTTTTCTATAAAAAATTTCACGAGGACAGTGTATGATTTTCCCTATGTAATCCAAATAATTTACTTCCTTCACAGTGAAAAAAAATCTGATGTGGGCAACACATGACTTTCCTTATATAATGTACTGAATTTACTACTTTTACAGTACAAAAAATCTGATGTGGGCAACACATGACTTTCCTTATATGATGTAATGAATTTACTACTTTTACAGTAAAAAAATAGGATTTTCTTATAGTAGATACTAATATTCTTTCCAAGATATTGAATTTTCGACAATTAGTCGTCATTTTCATTGATTTAGCATCATTTTTAACCATTTGGCTAGATTTTCATTAATTTGGCAACATTTCAAAAAAGTCGCCAAGTTGGCGACATTCCGCCAAATTCGTCGCCAAAATCTCGCCAAGCGTTATGCACTAAGAAAAAAGTTATTCTTACAACAGATAAATGACTATTGGCGTTCAAATACAAAAGTATTATTCAAAGTATATTTTTTCATGAATGGAACTAGCTAGATCCACGAGAATGATGTCACTCTATTTATCGCATGGTATTACATATGAAAAGTGAACATGTTTCTCAATAGGAATTTTTTTTTTTGCGACTTTTTCATAATTTTTTTGAAAAATGTACAATATCTCGAGAACGGTTCATATTATAGTTCTAAAATTTATGCCAATCGTTTTCTAATGAAAAATTACATAAGAAATGTCTATTTGCGTAACTTTATTAGCGGTTTTGATTTTTTGACGATTTTTTCAAAATTTCATTCGAAAATTTAGGGGGGTTCTGAACATTCGATTACGTATAAAAACAATAGGCTTCCAGTGTTTACGGATTGTGATTTTTGTACCAAATTTGGTTCGAATCGGTCCATTCGTTCGTCAGTTATCGTCTCCACAGACTCACTGACACACACACATAGACACACACATACTTTCACACACACACACACACACACACACACACACACACACACACACACACACACACACACACACACACACACAGACATCACTTCAAAAATGTTTGATTCGTGATCAGGGATACTTGAAACGTGCTCTCCCGTCGAAAACTCGAATTCAAATTTTCGACCCCGTCACAATACTTTCCTTATACATTATGTATATAAGGAAAGTAATAATCCGATGTAAGCAGCACATGACTTTCCATACAAACTCACATTCATTTTCACTTTATGTCTTCAGAAAATATTTAAATTGAAATTAATCGCACAAAATAGCACGTATAATTATTTGAAAAGACACTGAATTTGCACTTTTAACTTAATTTTCTTTTTCATTTGGTAACTGGACGTATTTTCAAAAGTGGTGTAGCAAAAATGCGAAATTACTAAAGTATCTCGAGAATGGATAGTCCTAGAGGAATAGGGTGAGTTTTATTTTGTTCATCATAAAAAATTACGTATATAACAAACATTTAATTGATACATTTGAATTGATACATTATCATTCGAAACTTCAATGTATACCTTCATTATATGGAAGACATTCATGTAGTTCATATTAATAACATTGAAATTATTAAAAATATACCTTCTTTATATGGAAGATATTCATGTAGTTCATATTAATAACATTGAAATTATTAAAAATATACCTTCTTTATATGAAAGACATTCATGTAGTTCATATTAATAACATTGAAATTATTAAAAATATACCTTCTTTATATGGAAGATATTCATGTAGTTCATATTAATAACATTGAAATTATTAAAAATATACCTTCTTTATATGAAAGACATTCATGTAGTTCATATTAATAACATTGAAATTATTAAAAATATACCTTCTTTATATGTGAAAGACATTCATGTAGTTCATATTAATAACATTGAAATTATTAAAAATATACGTCCTTTATATGGAAGACATTCATGTAGTTCATATTAATAATATTGAAATTATTACAAATATACCTTCACTATTTGGAAGACATGTATGTAGTTCATATTAATAACATTGAAATTATACAAAAAATAATTTGTGAGGTATTTATATTATAAGAAAAATTGCATTTATGATATTTTGTCTGCTACTTTGTTCTTAATGTTAAAAGCTTACAAAACAGGCTGAGGTGTTTTAAATAAAATTCTAATTTATTTCTTCAATAACAACATTTATTGTATTTATTGTCTTTAATGAGATCAGGTTTTATGTTTGTCAGACTCAGTTGGGACTACGAATTTTTTTACTAAAAGAACTTTAGCACAAATATTGGCTGTTATTGTGCCATGAATAATACTTTTAAACTTTACAACTGTTTTCCTGATAATTTTGATGTTTTTTTCATCTGCTAGTGTTTTTAAAAATAATTTATTAAAAATATTCTGTATTTCATTTTGTCTTAAATTATTTTATTTGTAAATATTTTATATTGTATTTTGTCTTGCAAGCTGTTATTGGGATTTTAGTATGGTGCTTGCATTATTTTAAATAAATAAATAAATAAATAAATGAAATCAAAAATCTGTCTGTCTTTCTTTCTGCCTGTATGTATGTTTGTCTTATCGTGATAGGAAAACGGCTACACCAAATTTTATGATATTTTAGCAAAGGATTTATAACTAACGTGCTTAAGCGCCGACGATTTTTATTAAATATTTCACAATTTAAATAATAAAGAAATGTATATAAAATAAATTTTACTAAAATTGCATTTTTGACTAGATTACGGTTTAAGGATTAGGGTTTAAAGATTAAGGGGATACTTTCAATTTATTACGTCATCTGCTTCATTTTGGAGACGTTTTTTGAAACTAACATATTGTAGTACGGGTAATCTTCTAAATACACGAGTATATTTTCTAATCTACGAGAGTATAAGTAGTATACGGGCATATTTTCCCATACTATTTTAGAGCTTTTATTTTGCATATACTGATTCAATTTCATATTTCTTTGTAAATTTGTTTACAAACGGGGCCAGTATGTTTTATTCTTCAGATCTGCCTGCGAAGATAACTTTGCATAGCCAGAACAGAAATACTTCAACTTCTTTTTAGGAGAATTCATTTAAATATTTTAATAAAATGTTTTGAATAACAATGTCAATTAGAATACAGGAATTTGCACATGATAATGAAATTTAAGTTTCTTTATAATATAATACAATGAATTTACTATATTTACAGTAAAGAAAAGTAGGTTGTTCTTATAGTAGATACTTATATTCTTTCCAAGATACTGGATTTTCGTCAATTAGACTTAATTTTCATTGATTTAGCGTAATTTTTATCCATTTGGCTAGATTTTCGTTAAATTGGCAACATTTAAAAAAGTTGCCAAGTTGGCGACATTCCGCCAAGATCGTTGTCAAAATCTCGCCAAATGTTATGGACGGAGAAACAAGTTAATCTTATAGTAGATAAATGAATATTGGCGTTCAAATACAAAAGTATTACTCAAAGCATATTTTCTCATGAATGGAACGAGCTAGATCCACAAGAATGGTGTCACCCAATTTATCGCATGATATTATATATGAAAAAAGAACATGCTTCGCAACAGTTAATATTTTTTTATTTATGGGATTTTTTAATAAATTTATTTGCAAAATGTGCGATATCTCGAGAACGGTTTATGCTAGCGTTCTAAAGTTTATGCCAATCGTTTTCTATGGAAAAATTACATAAGAAATGCATATTTGCGTAACTTTATTAAAAGTTTTTATTTTTTGATGATTTCTTCAGAATTTCACTCGAATATTTAGGGGGTTCTCAACATGGGGTTAATCTGCTTTATTCTCAAAAGCTTGATGTACACGTTTTTGAACAAGAGATATGTCCTACTTTGGTTAGACCAGCGGTTTTTAAAATTTTTTGAAACATGGGTCATATTTAAGCCAGTTCAATGCTCGCGGGCCACAAACTAAAAAATGAGTAAACAAACGAAAAAAACCCGTATTACCGTAAACAAAACCATACAACAATCCTCGAGAGAGCTGTATGTTATATTTTTACTTATTTGTGTTTAAATTTAACATATTAAGACTGAATATACTTTTCCTTCTTGTTTCCGGCTGCACTCTTTCTTCGGAGCAGCGTTCTTGATGGAAGTTACATTCATGGACGAACACCATGGCTAACCAAAAACATTTTTTATATAAATTACAACATTAAAATATTATCGGTGCATATTTGCAGTCCCCCTAAATAAAAATATTTTAATTTATATTTCTAACCATTCTGTGTTCAGTATAGGCGATAGAATACTGTTGTCTATTTACAAGTAAGTTTTAACAAATAGTTCAAATGACGGTAGTTTAATTAAATTGACTCATGTCCTTTCAGGACGTAAAGGAAATAAAATGAAAATTTAGATTTGATATGGTCGCATTTTTCTCAATACGAATCGCACACCGAGCAGTTACTTCAATTTTTAAAATTATTCCTGGCCACTTTTCTTACTTTTCTTATATACATAATGTATAAGAAAAGTATTGTGACGGGGTCGAAAATTCGAATTCGAGTTTTCGACGGGAGAGCACGTTTCAAGCATCCCTGATCACTAATCGAACATTTTTGAGGTGATGGCTGTCTGTGTGTGTGTGTGTGTCAGTGAGTCTGTGGAGACGATACCTCACGAACAAATAGAGCGATTCGAATTAAATTTGGTACAAAACTCACAATCCGTGAATACTGGAAGCCTATTGTTTTTAAACGTAATCGAATATCCAGAACCCTCCTAAATTTTCGAGTGAAATTTTGAAAAAATCATCAAAAAATCAAAACCTTTAATAAAGTTACGCAAATAGACATTTCTTATGTAATTTATTCGTAGAAAACGATTAACATAAATTTTAGAACGCTAACATTAACCGTTCTCGAGATATTGCACATTTTTTACATGAATTTATAAAAAAATCCCATAATATAAAAATTAATATATTAAATGTTGAGAAAAATGTTCACTTTTCATATGGAATATCATGTGATAAATTTGGTGACATCATTCTCGTAGATCTAGCTCGTTCCATTCATGAGAAAAGATACTTTGAGTAATACTTTTGTACTGGAACGCCAAAAGTTATTTATCTGCTATAAGAATACCTTATTTCTCCATCCATAACGCTTATCGAGATTTTGGCGCCGAATTTGGCGGAATGTCGCCAACTTGGTGACTTTTTAAAATGTTGCGAAATTTACGAAAATCTCGCCATATAGATAACGATGAGACTAATGAGACACTAAATCAATGAAAATGACGACTAATTGACGAAAATTAATTATTGTAAAAGTAATAAATTCATTGCATTATATAAGGAAAGTCATGTGTTGCCCACATCAGATTTTTTTGTTTTCTGAAATAGGACATTGGCGTCCATGGACGCCAATGACTGCAAAGGGCGATCGAACTATTTGGGATAGGGTATGTCAAAGACCTGTCTTTCTCTCTCACATGTAAGAAACAGTTTAAATTTAGTTCAAACGTAATATTTAAACAGCCTGTGCTTATTTAATTATTACTTTCCTTATATACATAGTATAATGTATAAGGAAAGTAACAGGTGAATTTTCGACGAAAGAGCACGTTTCAAGCATCCCTGATCAGGAATCGAACATTTTTGAGGTGATGTCTGTGTGTGTGTGAAAGTATGTTCGTGTGTGTGTGAAAGTATGTTTGTGTGTGTGTGAAAGTATGTTTGTGTGTGTGTGAAAATATGTGTGTGTGTGCGTATCAGTGAGTCTGTGGAGACGATATCTCACTATCAAGTGGAACGATTCGATTGAAATTTGGAACAAAAATTAAAATCCGTAAATACTGGGAACCTATAGTTTTTAAGCACAATTGAATGTTTAGAATCCCCAAACATTTCGAGTGAAATTCTGAAAAAAACAAAAATTCAAAACCTTTAATAAAGTTACGCAAATAGACATTTCTCACGTAATTTTTCCTTAGAAAACGATTTACATAAACTTAGAATGATAACTGTTGAGAAAAATGTTCACTTTTCATGTGTACGTTCCATTCATGAAAATAAGTTACTTTGAGTAATACCTTTGTATTTGAGCGCCAATAGTCATTTAACTTACGAAAAATAACAGCTTTATGTGCAGACCATTTTTTGTCAGAAATAGTTGCTCAAAGCAGACAAAATAATGTGAAACGTTGCATCATTCTTCATCAAGACAATGCAAGCTTTCATACTGTATGTCAAACAATCTATTATTTGCAGCAAGAAAAAATTGATTTGATGAGTCATTTTCCTTATTCGCCTGATTTAGCCCTCACTAATTTCTTTTTGTTCCCAACAATCAAAAATAAAATGCCTGTTCAATGGTTTAACAGCCCCGAAGAATCAGTTGCAGCTTATAAATCACATGTGTCTGCCATACCAACTTCTGAATGACAGAACTGTTTTGAAAATTAATTAATTCTATTGAAAAAATATGTTGATGCTAAAGGCGAATATTTTGAAAAGCAATACAGCGATTTATTTCCATACAAATATATCTCGCCTTTTACTTTCTAAAAACTTAAATACTAGCATACGTATTCGACCTAAACAATATATGTAATATAGATGTATGCGAAATTCGAGTGGGACTACTCTAAATATATTCCCGATCATTATTTAATTCATAACTTTAAAAAAAATATTCTAAAATCCTCTTCGAGCATCTTATAATATAATATTTCGCGTAGCGTTTATTGCAGATTGTTTATTGCAGTAGAACGTGACTTTTTAGCATCTCAGGAAAAGCTCTTGATTCTATAAAAAAGAGACCATTTTTTGATGGAAGATGTGTAGTGGCGGAAACATATCCACATGACTGTACGAGTAATGGAACACATGACCCCGAAAAAGACCGTTATTCATGGAATAAATAGTTTGTTTGTGACCGTACTCGTAGAAAAATCGAACATTTCTCAGAGACGATTCGGATCGATAAGGGAGTTGTATGAAAGAAATAGAGTAAATATTTCGATTCAATAATTAACTCAAAACGTATGTCTAGAAAATTCAACTATTTATTACTTTGTGCTTAAAAATTAAATGTTAACAAAATCTTGCGATCATATCCTATTAATAAAGAAAACGCTTTATGATTTTAGTAGAAGTTTGGAAACAATATAAATTAAATAATAGTTCTATAAACATATTATGTCCTTATTTTCTCTTTTACGAGTTAAAGATGTATGCGGTTTTTTTTTTAAATTTTTAATTTAAAATAATGTCCAAAAATTATAGAAAATTTTTGAAAAGGTAAATATCGTCCGTGTAATTTAATTATTAATAAGCAATTACAATTAAATGTAATTTTTACTTTTTCACACGTAATATTGAGTTATGGTTTTTGCGAAAACTTAGGATTTCGAGATTTTGATGCCAATATATGATTTAGGACCCCCTGAACACGTTTGACTATTTCTGGATTGATGTCCGTCGGTCGGTTTGTAGTCGATATCTTATGTACACTATACCTGTCACAAATATTAATGGATTTTTATGAGCGTCGGCTTTGTTAACGAAAAAATCTGGAACTAGATATAATATTTCTAAATTCGAGCGAAAACTTCGAAATTTTATATTTTTTACTTTCTTTATATACTTATAATGTATAAGGAAAGTATTGTGACGGGGTCCAAAATTCAAATTCGAGTTTTTGAAGTGCGAGCACGTTTCAAGCAAATTGGAAATATTGGACCAATATGAAAAAGTGGACATTTTGATGGAATTGGCCAAAAATTGGCATAATATTGGGTTATTATTACGCCAATACTTCCGTTCAATCGGAAATATGTTCAATGTAACACCAATATTGGCTTAAAATTGTAATTTATATATTTAGCCAATATTTACCACTCCAATATATGTCCAATATGGGGATCACACTGGAAATATTTCCAATGTAATGACAAGATATGCAATAATGGTCCAATTCTGAACCAATATTAAATGCTACTAGGGTATATATATATATATATATATATATATATACACTGGCTTCCAAAAGTTAAGCACGGACGGTAAAATCAACAAAAATGGAAAAGTAAAGCTTTGATTAACTCAAAATTGTACATGAATGTAGCAAATGTGTTTATGCATTAAAGAAAACAAGAATTATGTAGAAAGATGAAAGAAAAATTACTTTTCATAAGTTATATGATGATGTCACATTTGGGTCATTAACAAAAGGATGTTTTAAGGCAAAAAAACCATGCAACACTTACATTAATGTGGTATGTGACCACCCCGGATCTTCACACAAACTTTACAACGATTTTCTATGAGGTGATCATCCATCGCAGATGCGAGCAATGGCCATTCCTCCAATAGGGCAGTTTTCAACTCTCTGAGACTGGCTGGAGGAGGTACACGTGCAGAAACAGCACGCCCCAGGACATCCCAAAGAGTTTCAATAGGATTAAGGTCCTGGGAATGCGTCGGCCACTCCATACGAGAAATGCCCTCACTTTCCAGAAATTCGTCAACGATGTTAGGTCAACGGGGATGGCATTATCGTCCATAAAGAGGAAATCAGAACCAACTGCTGCAGCGTAGATCCTCGCAAATGGTTCTAAGACTTCATTCCGATATAACGCAGCCGTCACAGAACCGCCTTTAAAAATGTGCAGCACTGTGCGATATCCCATTGAAATTCCAGCCCACACCATGACGCTGCCACCTCTGAATGTGTGATGTTCGATGTTCTTGGCTTGATTGCGTGTGCCTCGTTTTATCCAGACCCTTATACGTTTATCATCTGATTCCAGTGCAAATCTGGACTCGTCCGTGAAAAGGACGTTGTACCAATCTGAGACAATCCAATTGACATGTTGACGACACCATTTTAATCTTACCCCTCTGGCTTGCACGCTTAGTGGAACGCAAAAATATGGTGCTCGGGAGTACAGTCCTTTCATGTGGAGCCTTCGACGCACAGTACTGGCAGATATTGTCTTACCAAGTACCGCTGCAACCATGGATCTAACAATTGTGGAGGTCGCTCGTCGATTCCACTTAGCAGCTATACCAATATACGGATCGTCAGAGGGGGCGGTAACCCTTGGACGACCGGACACAGGTCTCCGGACAACTGTTTGACTTGTTTGGAATTGTTTCCATAATCGAGAAATTACCGAATAATCAACGCCAAAGAAAATAGCGGCATCTTTAATAGACTGCCCTGATTCAATGCGTCCTATAGCACACCAGCACTCAATATCTGTCATTCGTCTTTTTTCAGCCATAGAAACACGAATATCATCAGAAATAATCCTACAAAAGTTATAAACACTTCGTATCAGCATTTAAATGCACCTCCTCAAACTTTTCAGAATGCTGGCGTCTTCAACGACTGCCTAATTAGCATATGCCCGGACAGTCAATCGTGATTGGCTGTAAGATACGATATTTGCATACTGCCATCTACATCCGCAGCGATTTTCAGCCACTCCAATTCAAATACGATATATATATATATATATATATATATATATATATATATATATATATATATATATATATATATATATAAAGCTTACACACTGTTATCATGTAAAACTGATTAATAGACGCTTCAGTTCTTTATAAATCTCCAGAAAGTTGAAACTTAAGAAAGAAAATATTGAATCACTCGTATGTATCACTGAATCCCTCGTATGAATATAATATTGAATCAATCAATTCCTTTGTCAGAAGAAATTTCAAACTTCCCTCTTCTCTTCGTGCTCATAGACACTTAGCAAATTAATGTTAAATAAAGCAAATTCAAAAACTAAATATTTACTGTTATTTTGTGAGGCAGGGTGCGCCCTGGTTATATAAAAATATACCGGGGCGGCTACGCCACTGGTAACCCCAAAACTCCACCTGCCTACGTTGATGGTAATTCTAATGTATAATATAAAAGCACGATGAAGACATCAAAGTTATTTTAAAATGTTCCACTTTTAATTTCTAGTAATTTCTCTCAGTGTAATGTCTATTTGTTTGCAATTTGGAATTGTTTGTCCACCTCTGTAAATGAAAGGATCCTAATTAGGATTGGAGGAGGAGTTAGTTGAAGAAAGCAAACAGCAAAGTCTCCTAATTGGTTACTTCCGATTTGGGAAATGTCGGACACCTTCCGGACCATTAAAGAAAGGTCACTGCTTGTTTAAGCGAATGCAGAATATTGAAAAAATATACGTTGTTCCCAGTATATTGTTAAAAGCTTGTTTCGTCAGTTTCTTAAATTTAATTATATAATTGAAGTAATAGTATTCATTACTGATATTTTACTATATTATTCTTTAATGAAATCTGCATAAGACGGAATTCTGTTTCAAATAAAAATTCATTATACATATACCAGAAAAGTTTTTGAAAGAATACATTTATAAAAATAAAAAAATATATCTGTACGTTTGTTTATGTCGTCTGTAGCGAAAAATTTAAACAAGATATAGACATAAAATTTGGTAGAGGTACTAAGTTCCCCCCCTCCCCCCCCCCCCAAAAAAAAAGAAACCACCCCACCTCGTTGAGTTTATTTTCATTTCTTTTTTTTTTCACGAATTAGATTAACAGTTATCAACATAAATTTCAAAATTCAAACGATTTGATTGGTGACGCCACCTATTACACATTGCTAAACCTAAAACAGCGTTACGATTACTAAAACACATTTTCCGAATATTTTATTGATTAAGAGTGAGCGTCAGTAAATTTTTTGCCCTATCCGCGCTTTGTTAACTTTCGCAAAACACGTTTTTCGCCGAAATTCTGCTCAAACAGTTCCGACATATCTCCTGAAAGATAAAATGCAATGCTTAGATTATATTAAAACTAAATTTAATACTCAATAAAATATAGAATATATTTTTTATTTTAATCCAAAATATTTTTGGTGCTGCCATCTATTGTCGTAATTTAATTTATACCGACTATTTTTATATTTTAATGAATATTTTTAAATGTCTATTCCTTCTATTACGCTATTAAAGACAACAACAAACCATATATAATAATGCCATAATCACGTAAAGGTAATTGAAAGGAACTTGCAGACAAAGATGCAGTCCCAGTGATGTACATTCAGATTACCTTATCAAATTTATAGAATAAGAAATTACCTTTTCCTGATTGTGGCATTATTATGTATGATCTGTTGTTGTATTTAATAGTCAATTAGAAGGAATAGACCCTCAAATATGTTCATTAAAAAATAAAAGTAGTCGGTATGAATTAAATTACGACAACAGATGGCAGCACCAAAAATAATTTGGATTAAAATAAAAAGTATATTCTATATTTTTATTGAGTATTAAATTTAGTTTTAAAATAATCTAAGCATTGCATTTTATCTTTCAGAAAATATTTCGCAACTGTTTCAGCTGAATTTCGGCGAAAAAGGTGTTCTGCGAAAGTTAACAAAGCGCGAATAGGGCAGAAAATTTTCTGACGCTCACCCTTAAAAGTATTTTTACACGGTTTTATGTAGGTTAATTTCTCTGTTTGTTATTCTGGTTAAAATCTTGAAACCCATTTTTAACTCACAGAATACCGGGTTTCCTGAAACTTTACACGCACATACATATATACACGATGGCAATACAGTACTTCATCGAATTTGAGTTGATCCTTCACCCAGGCTTCGTGCCCGGAATGGCGCGCAAAAATCAGCCCATTGTAGTAATACAATTAAAAAGTATTCTATCCAGGTTCGCTTATATATATAAATATATATATATATATATATATATATATATATATATATATATATATATATATATATATATATATATATATAAAGAAATACAATCCCAAAAAGTATGAAATCCAAGAAAGAGAAAGGCGCAAATACACGATATATATATATATATATATATGATTTATTCAACAACATCAATCTGGAAAATCTATATGAAATTTTGAAGGAACTACATGAAATATATGACTTAAAAGAGCATATTACATTCAGAAAATACGAGGACTTGATTCGCATTGTGTTGTTTGAAAACATATTATTTGATGGCACCAACTATTTTAAACAGGTTAAGGGTATTCCGATGGGAGGGGGATGTTCATCCCTGCTCGCCGATCTATACTTGTGTAAATTTGAAAATGGCACTCATATATTACATGAAATGCCATATTTGTGTTTCGTTGACGATGTCCTTATTGGGCAATATAAGAATACACCCCAATTTGATTTTACATTTTATCCAAAAGAACTGGAATTGATTGAGAATATAAGTAAGGAGGAAGATAGTGTTGATTTTCTAGATATCACACTAAAACATGACAGTAGATACGGTACTTATACCGTCTTATATGACAAGAGAAACAATTTCAATATAAAAATCAACCGCATTATTGATTGGAGGTCCAATTTGACCAAAAACATTTTCAGAAATGTCGTCATTGGTCACCTCAAAAGAAATCAACGCATTAATACTTTCAAGTCTGATTGCATCATGCATAATAGGAATATTATGAAGGAGGCAATAAAACGGAATTATCCAATTGGCTTCCTGAAATGTTATTATAATTCCCTATTTAATACAAAAAAGGGAGAAAATGCTTACTTAAAGGATATGGCAGAGGTATAGAACGATGAAAGTGAAAATAACGAATAGCGCATGCGTGGACTTCTGTTATATATGATGCACTCCATCTTAACCGACAGGGGCATTTGCTGCATTTCCATTCTTTCCCTTGCGATCCTGGTCGATTCCTATTTGTTTTCTTTGCACTTTTTCGAGTGTTTTTGATTTGACACATTTACGGAAGTATGGCTTCTGCATGGCATTGGTACCGTGAGTGTTGCCCGGGCATAAAAGCAGTCTTTTAAACGGGAAAGAGGGGTCGCCATCCCCCTCTACCATTTTATGCCTTGCATTTGGTCATTTCCCCTCTTTTTCATATGAATCTTGTATGTTACTTTAGGAGAATGTGCTGCATTGCGCCAGCTTCTGGAGAAAAATTGGATAACTGTGAAATAATTTTAATATGTTTACTATGCTATATATATATATATATATATATATATATATATATTAATATGATTAGCCTAAAATTCTCATATTCTCCCCTTATTATCTTATTTTAGCCGTACTTCTTCATTCTCTTGAAATTATATTTTCATCTTTTTATCTTGAAGCTTTAACTGTTGAATAACTCATTTTATTGCTTTTGCGCAGTACAGTTTTTATTACTCTCTTTGGCAACAGCAAATCACATCTTTTCATTTTGGCATATGGCAACATTGGTCCAGTCATATTTTGCTCGTCATGGTTGCGCTGAAGAGGTGTGTTTTGAGGTATTTATGTTTCCTTTATTGTTCCAATCTATATGCTTGTCGTCCATATAACACAAGTTTATAGATAAAATATATCTTGTGTTTCAGAAACAAGCATTTTTGTGTTCATTTCGAAGGGATATATGGACCCGAAGAGAATTTTTTCGAAATGAACTTATCGTAAGCCTAAATCTCCTCCATGTGCAAGCTTTTTTGCTTGATTTTTTTGTTTTCTTATTTGCATTCCTCATTTTTGAAATTTGTTGATTGTCTTTGTCTTTATGATTTGCATTATGCTTTATTATTTCCTCTTTTTGTCTTAATTTCTTTTATTTCTTTGTATTTTGTAGAAAATTTTGGAATAGTGTATTATGAGTTACTACATACATTCTAACTTTGGATTTAATAATTTATATATATATATATATATATATATATATATATATATATAAGCGAACCTGGTATTTTACAAAAGTATTTATATGGTATTTTACCGAAGTATTTTACAAAGTATATATATATATATTCAAAACGAAATGTCAAATTAAGTATACAATTATACTTCAAATTACCTGGATTCTACATAGGATAAGGCACATTGCAGCTCTATAATCCGAAGCAGGAAATATCAAGGAAAACGTAAAAATATGTAAAGGGGGATGCCAGATATATTGCATAAAAATGGCAAAGAGGGATGGCGACCTCTCATTCCTGTTTAAAGTACTTTTCTGTCTAGACAACACTCACGGAACCAATGCAATGACAGGTCCCCGGTATATGTGCAAAATCGAAGGCTCTAGAACGAAGACAGAAATGAAGGGAGATATGGAATAACGAGAGGTAGGACGTAGAAAGTCAATATGACAACCAAACGATCCGGAATGTACAAGACTACTTCCTAAAGTAAACTATTTTAACGCATGCGTACAACGTTATACACTGTTATGATGTCATATTACCTATGTCTTGTCTAAATGAGTATTCTTCTTTTTTAAAAAAGGAATTATAATGATGTTTTAGAAAATTTATCGGGTAATATTTTTTATATGCTTCTTGCATGATTCTTCTGTTACTTATGATACAATCATTTTTGAAAGTATTATTGTTGAGATTTTTTCTGAGGTGTCCTGTGATGATATTTCTGAAAATATTCTTAGTCAAATTTGAATTCCATTCTATGATTTGGTTAATCTTCATATCAAAATTTTCTCGTTTATTGTACAATACCGTATGAATTCCTTTTATATTGTTGTATCTTATGGTGATGTCTAGGAAATTAACTTCGTCTTTTTTAGTATTAGGATTCTTGATCAGTTCCAGTTCCTGGGGATAAAAGCTAAAATCAAATTCAGGAGTATGCAAATATTGTCCTAATAGCACATCGTCCACGAATCTATAATATGGTAATTCATATAATATATGATTACCCCTTTCAAAATATGATAAATATATGTCTGCTAAGATTGAAGAGCAACCCCCGCCCATAGGGATGCCTTTAATTTGTTGATAAAATTAATTTCCATTATACAGCACATTTTCGTATAAAACCAATTTGATCAGATCCAAATACCTACGATAAGTGATTACATTTTTTAGATTGTATTCTTCGTGCACCAATAGAAGTATGTCATGTAGTTTTGAAAGGTCGATGTTGTTAAAAAGGTCACGGAAGTCATACCTTGTAAACTGTATATCTTTATTGCAGAATTTTAGACGTTTTATGACGTCATTGCTGTTTTTTATCATAATAGAGTTGTGTAGTAATAAAGCTTTAGCAACAGGTTTGAGGATATATAGTAGTTTCCTGTTAGCCAAGGTTAAATATGAATTACATCCCACTGTTACAGTACGGAATTTTACAGGTATTTTATGCAGTTTTGGGATGAGGACCAGATATGGGAAGGAAACTGATTTTAAATTAATGCCGATTCTTTTGTATAATGCTTTGATCTTTTTTGACATTACTGCGATATTATATGTTAAAGGTTTATACATAGTAGGTTCCATGTAACATTTCTGCAAGGTTTCAAGGTAATATGTTTTGCAGGTAAATGCGTAATTTGAAACCACTTTATCAGTATATGTAATCACGAATATTGTAATCAGTATATGAATATATATATATATATATACTTGAACGTCCTTGATAGAACTAGGAACATGGGATCTTGGTTTCATTTTAAGTATTCCATGATATTCATTGATAAATCTATTGAGTATATTGTATTTCCATTCTCCGAAGGCCGTGATAGGTAAACTATATTTAATTGCCATTTTATAAATAAATATATCCAGATCTTGATTGAATTCTTCCTTGACGTGGTTATATTCCTGGTTACGGAACTTGGTACCTTTTTCAAACATTCTTCTTAATTGTAGATCTTCAATCACTGTAAGATTACCCGTAATAATATATATGATCATGGTACACATCCCTAAAAGTACTGTTTTGACAATTACATACCGTTGAAACAAATAAAGATGTATTTTTACTTAAGTGATTATAATTATACAACTTTCTTCCATTGGGACGTACAAAACGGTAATTGAGCTTAACCTTGATGTTAGTTATAGGTATCAATTTATTTAATTGATTGAGCATTAACTTAATAGGTATACTTTCAAAAGTTTTATTTTTGAAGGTGGTAACAAAGTATTCTGTATGATCTTCTTTTTTAGGATGATTCTGCAAGTTAATACTAATTTTTTTTTTTTTTTTTTAATTTTTTTTTTTTAATTTTTTCGCTCTCAATTTCACAAAATGCTGACACTCCCGGAAATCGAACTCTGCATCTCCAAACTGGGGTCGGTCAAACGGTAGCAAACCGAACTGGGGTAGCAAAACGGTAGAGTACCGTTTTGCTACCCCAGTACGGTTTGCTAAACGGTAAAGTACCGTTTTGCTACTGGAACGAAATTGCAAGGCCTTATCGTCGAAGTGGACTCTGTAATTTATCTAGTTACATACTTGCCTAGTTACAAGTTGAGCATAGTTGCTTCTATGGATCGACTGTACAGTTATAGCAAGTTGTGTTGAACGTCTCGGTTTAAAAATTAACTAACTACATCGCAAACCACATAAGTAATGTAACATAAACATTTGTCATTGTTGAATTGCATTTTTAATCCGAAGATACTTTTGAAAATAAAGAATAAAACACATTAATTAGTTAAAAATATATGTAGATATAAATATGCTGGCAATTGCTTAAATCAATTTCATTTCATATATTCAACATTACTTCTTTCTAACTAATATGCATTCCCAACCAATAAAATTATTTTATGGGCGGCCCATGAGTTTATGTTTTGTCATATATGACCAAATTTCATTTCATATATTCAACATTACTCTTTACTAACTAATATGCATTCCCGACCAATATAATTATTTTATGAGCGTCCCATGAGTTCATTTTTATTCACATATGACCAAATTTCCTTTCATATATTCAACATAACGCTTTACTAACTATTATGCATTCCCCACCAATACAATTCCTTTATGGGAGTCCCATGAGTTCATATTTAATCACATATGACTAAATTCCATTTCATATATTTAACATTACTCTTTACTAACTAATATGTTTTCCCGACCAATATAATTCTTTTATGGGCGTCGCGTGAGTTCATGTTTAGATGCATATGACCAAGAATGTTGCTATAGCTATAATTTATTATTTTAATTTTTAGTGCATTTTACTAAAATCGTTTAACTTAAAACGTTTTTTTATGTATATTTTTACTCTCTTATACTATGTAATATAGTATTGAGAAAGTATTGTTTCCCCGAAAATTTTCAAATTCGATATTTTGATACCAATGTATGTCTTAAGACCTCCTGAACACGTTTGGCTATTTGATGTCCGCCAGTCTGTCTGTTAGTATGGCTGTGGTCGATTTCTTGTGAAAGCGATAGCGGCCCCAAATATTAATGGATTCTTCCGAAACTTTATATCTGGCTTTGTTTCAAAAAATCTAGAATTAGATAGATTTTTTTTTTAATTCAAGCGAAAACTTCGTCTAAAATTTTTCGAAAAACTTTTTTGAAATTTTTTCGAAATTTTATATATTTTTTAACATGTATAGGGCAAAATTTGGCATAATCACGCATGAAAAGAATTTATGTATGACGGCTCAATAATCACGGGACTTAATAGTTTCAATCATTGTTGTGAAAAATAGCCGCGATGCAATTTTCTTAGTTCGTGACGTCATTAGCCCTCCTCGGGGTGTACATTGTCATGTATGGTATCAAACAAAAGATGTTTTCAAACCCTTTAAAAGAAAGGTAACACGCTTTAATTGTAATCTTTGGGACCTATGACACCAATTTGTCAAATTCTTTCTTGTAGAATTTGAAGAAAAAAGAAGAAAAATATGCAAGCTACCAAAAATTAGATTCTGATATGAGAAAGTCGAATTGAACCACATTCCAGTTGATCCCTACTAATTTATTATTGACAAATACAATCAACTTCGATTCCTGATAACAACCACTTCTTCATATTCGTTGGCTTATCTAGAACTAAAGCAGTCATCGTACCCTAGTGCTTAATTGTGTTGCAGAACACCCCCTTATCCTTTGCCAGAGGTACTTATGTCTCACATAATCATTCTAATGTAAATGATGCACTTCCTTCACCATAAAATTTCGTTAATTCAGAAGAATAATTAACTAAGAAGGCACATTTATTCAGAAAAACAAAAGAAAATACAATTCCGGTCTCACAGCCACTTAACTGTTTTCATAACTGTTCTCCATTCACGCCTGAGGCGTGAGAGTTATTTAAAGAAGTGGCAGCCATTTTGTAAAATCAAACTCAGTCTGGGGAAAGATGTTATAAGTGTTCTCTTAAATATATTTCCAAAGAAGAGAAAAATAAATGCCTCTTTTGAGGCTTTATATCAAATATTTCTGACTTCATTTCAATGGAAAGTGTGAATAAAGAATAAAATAACTATTCAATGAGTATTTTCGAAATATTTATTATTAGAAAGAAAAGTATCAGCATTCAATATGAATGATGGTAATTTTTTCTTTTTTTAAATAAATTCATGAAAAGATAGCTACATGTAAAATATCTTTTCATTGAAGTAAGAATACATAACTTGGGACCTGGGGCATAAATGGCTTTTCTATGACTAACAAGAACGTACAAGGTTCTAGTAAAATCCTTAAGTATATCAATAACTTTGTAAGGAAAAAGCCCATGAGTATACACGTTAGGTTTATCTGTAGTGAAGTGACCATTCCCGATCGAATCAGCGCCTCCAGCAGATAATTTAAAAAGTAAAAGAACGTACTCGACAACAAAGCGATATAGAAAAAAAAGCAAATGACAAAGTTGTAGATCATTGTCAAATGAGTAGGAAACGACGCCAGGATTAAACGAAATGTATATATGGAAAGCAATAATTATCTGCCAAAAAATCGTGCCATCAGGGCTTCAACACGGTGACATTAACAATGCTCGTCAAAGTACGCAGTCTAGTTCGTACTTGAATTCTAATTTGCATTATTTGTTTGTTCGACCCAGACCGTCCGTCCTACCAGAATGTGTACGGTATCAGCTTGGACGGAAAGGACAGTACCACCCAATTTAGACTACAGCCCAGAAGGAACGGCATCAACAGGGACCGTTCTCTCCTTCCCCTACCACCAACCTCTCGGAAGGACATGTCTCGTAAAGATCGTTAAAATCTGAGATTAAAAAATAAATATTTTTAGATGCATTAATCAAAAGATTATTTTGCACGTGACTTTTGACGACGGCGAAAATGAGATCAACCCCATTACTGTAGAATAAACCGTTCTCAAGATATTTTTGTTTATTATATTTTTGCAACGTCACCTTGAAAATAGGTCTAATTACCAAATGAAATTGAAGATTGTATAAAACTGCGAATTCTGTGACATTACAAAGAAGTATCCGTGCTATTTTATGCCATTAAATACCATGTTCTATAAAATACCATGTTCAATAAAATACCATGAGCAATTAAATATCGGGAAGAGGAAATGAATTTGAATCTGTAAGGAAAGTCATGTGTAGCCCACATTAATTGTTTTTATTGTGTAGTGATGTAGTGAACATTCTACAACACTTGAGTCTGGTACCACCATGCAATATGTAGCTGTAACATCAATACCTTTAGCTGTAACACCAATACTTTTAGCTGTAATATCTTTAGCTGTAACACTAATATCTTTATCTGTAATAGCTTTAGCTGTAATATCTTTAGCTGTAATATTTTTAGCTGCAATACCTTTAGTTGTAACACCAATAACTTTAGCTGTAATACCTTTAGCTGTAATAGCTTTAGCTGTAACACCTTCAGCTGTAACACCTTTAGCTGTAACACCAGTACCTTTAGCAGCAACAACTTTATCTCTGTAACACCAATACCTTTAGCTGTAATACCTTTAGCTCTGTAACACCAATGCCTTTAGCTGTAACACCAGTACTTTTAGCAGTAACAGCTTTATCTCTGTAACACCAATACCTTTAGCTGTAACACCTTTAGCTCTGTAACACCTTTAGCTCTATAATACTAATGCCTTTAGTTGTAACACCTTTAGTTGTAACACCTTTTGCATTTAGCACCAATGCATTTAGCTGTAACAACTTTAGTTGTAAAACCAATACATTTAGCTGTACTGAGTACAAATTTAGCTGTACTGAGTACAAATGTGTACTGAGATGAAATTGCCAAAATGGACTCTTCAGATGTAACCAAAAATATAGTTTGGACATTATCTCCCTGTATTCCACCAGCTACACGATTCCGCCCATATGAGGAATTCATTCGAATTACTTTACATATTAGTATTTAACAATTCACGAATCTAAACCGCCCTCTTTTAATAAGAGCATATTTAACGAAATTTGGGGTATTTTTAGATGAAGAAAACATAATCGAAATGGTATTAATAGACAAAAGGCAATATCTAAATCTAGTTGGAATAAATATCACAGTACATCAAATTAAGTTTTCACATCAAATTACTGCAGCAATTTCTATATCAATTAAGTGCTTCTACAATTTCCATAAAAGCAGAAACTTAAAACGACAAATCAAGAAATGAAAATTTTATTAAAGTTTATTTTTTAATTCCCTTTCGCTGAATAATATACGATTTCTTCAAAATAAAATTTCATAAGCCAGAAGAATAATATTTAACCAAGGAGTTAAATTCATTCAGAAAAAAAAATAATCTCCCCATTCTCCTTGCACAGATATTGACTGTCTCCGTAACTGTTTTCCATTCATTCCTGAGGCGAGAGTTAATTAAAGGCATGGCAGTAGTGTAACTAAAACAAGTTAGTTCCAAAGTATTATTTTTCCGAATTTCTGTGCTAAGTAAAATGAAACGAAATATTGGATACTTTGCAATAAATTTTGGGGTTTTTTTTAAAAGAAAAGGACAAATAACCAAGATATAAAATAAAACAAAACATTGTACAGTAACCAATTCAGATAACGGTGAGAACCGGGTTGCATGAGTTTGGCGTCATATTTAACGAAATATCGCCAACTTAGTGCCTCTTGGCGAGTTTGGGACAGTTCAAGGAAGTAAGCGATTAATCAATACTTTTCAGAGTTTCATAGCTTTTTCTAGGTGTCCCTACAGAGGGTATTGAGGAGTCCATATCGAAAATAAGAGCTTGTAATTACGTATCAGTAGCTTAACGGTAGAGTGTCGGCTGGCCAGTGCGAAGATTCGTGGTTCGATTCACAGTTGGGGCAGCAAGGTTCTTTACAATGGCGCCAGAACAAATCAACCCTGTAGGTTAGTGCAAATATGTCGGTGGTCTGAAAGTAACCTTAGTACGACTAGCACGGATTCAGTGGACTCTAAGATATAGTGTGCAGATTTCAAATCGGGAGGTAAAAGACCATGTGGAGAGTTAATCTGGAGGATAAAAATAACACAAGGAGGCTAACCTGAGTTAAAAATAGCAGCAAGTGGTCATTTAGATTGTCAGTTGCGTTCTAATCTGACATTAGAGGGTGGAGAATACAGAGTCTGTTTCGATAAGAGCTTGCAATTCCATGTCAGTGGTTCAACCGTAGAGCGTCGGATGGTATAAATAGCATCAGGAGGCTAGCCATAGGTAAAAATAGCAGGAAGTGGTCAGCCAGACTGTCAGTTGCACGCGAATCTGAGATTAGAGGGTGGAGAATGCAGAGTCTATTTCAACAGTAAGAGCTTGCAATGCTGTCCAGTATATCAACGAAGGGCGCGGTAGCCCTGTGGTTAGCGCGCGGAAGTTGCAGTCGGTAGGCCCAGGTTCGATTCCCGCCGCTGCCCAAACTGCCGCCGTGTTCACGCGGAGTACGATCACGTTAAACATGTGGGTCCGTAAGTCCTTCCGAGAGGTTGGCGGTAGGGGAAGGAGGGTACGGTCCCAGTGGATGCCTCCCCACTGGGTTCCGGCCTAAATTGGGTGGCACTTCCCGGCCGTCACCTTACACCTCTCTGGTAGGTCGGACGGTCTGGGTCGAAGAAGAAGAAGTATATCAACGGTAGAGCATGGGCTGGCAGATACAAAGCTCTGCGGTTTGCTTCTGGGTTATTGGAGCCGCAAGGTTTTATACAGTATATAAGGATGATCATTGTTATGAGAGCCATGATACATGATATGACCAACTGTATTTAGAGAATTTGATATTCATCTCTGTGAATTTGGTCAACATGAATTTGCTGGGTTTTTTTTAGGGGGGGGGGGGGGGCGGGCGTTCGTAGTTAACAAACAGAAGCCCTACTAATGAGATGTTTGTTTTTATTCCTTCTATTATTTCTAACCTGGTCAGCCAATAACCTTTAAATATGGCATGCAGATGCCGATTAATAGTCCAATAATAATAGGTTTATTAAAATAAAATAAAATTAAGATATTTGTGAATGCATGTGTGTGTGTGGGGGGGGGGAGTCGATAAAATAAATACATTTTAACAAATCCAGTTGAATATCAAATCAAAAGATGTGTCTAAAGAGAAATCTATAATGTTTTTTCTTTTTACTTTCCTTATATACATATTGTATAAGGAAAGTATTGTGACGGGGTCGAAAATTCGAATTCGAGTTTTCGACGGGAGAGCACGTTTTAATCATCCCTGATCACGAATCAAACATATTTGAAGTGATACCTGTGTGTGTGTGTGTGAAAGTATGTGTGTGTGTGTGTGTGTGTCAGTGAGTCTGTGCAGACGATAACTGACGAACGAATTTACCGATCCGAACGAAATTTGGTACAAAAATCACAATCCGTAAACACTGGAAGCCTATTGTTTTTATACGCAATCAAATGTTCAGAAACCCCTAAATTTTCGAGTGAAATTTTGAAAAAATTGTCAAAAAATCAAAACCTTTAATAAATTTACTCAAATAGATATTTCTTATGTAATTTTTCATTAGGAAACGATTGACATAAATTTTAAAACGCTAACATGAACCGTTCTCGTCATATTGCACATTTTTCAAAAAAATTATCAAAAAGTTATATAAAATAAAAAAAAAGATTTCCTATTGAGAAACATGTTCACTTTTCATATGTAATACCATGTGATAAATTTGGTTACACCATTCTCGTGGATCTAGCTCATTCCCTTCATGAAAAAAGATACTTTGAGTAATACTTTTGTTTTTGAACGCCAATAATCATTTATCTTCTCTAAGAATAACTTATATCTCCGTCCAAAACGCTTGGTGAGATTTTGGCGACAAATTTGGCGGAATGTCGCCAACTTGGCAACATTTTAATTGTTGCCAAATTAACAAAAATCTCGCCAAATGGATAAAAATGACGCTAAATCAATGAAAGTGACGACTAGTTGAAGAAAATTCAATATCTTGGAAAAAATATAGGTATCTACTATAAGAGTACTAAATTCATTGCATTATATAAGGAAAGTCATGTGTTGCCCACATCAGATTTTTTACTTTACTGCATGGATATAAAAACTATATTTTTACTTTATTGGTTATTGATAGAATCGTTAGTGACCCAAAATTTTGAACTGATATTAAAACAAACTTTACCGTAATATAAATACAGGGGGGAAATATTTCTGGTGTGGAGGGCACATGACTTTCCCCATATAAGAAAATGATTTTACTTCTTACACAGTAAATTAATGATACACAAATCCGTGGCTCAATGTTTTGGCACTAATTTAGCGTTAAAATGTTTTTGGCATTAATTTAACATTACCTAAATTATTTTAAACGTTTTAATGTTTTTGGCATTACTTTGGCATTAATTTTGACATTTATTTTGGCATTAATAGGCATTAATTCTGACATTAATAGGCATTCATTTTGGCATTATAGGCATTTAATTTAAATATTGTAATATATTTGACATTAATTTAACATAATCTAACTTGAAATTGGGGCTTTTAGCAAAGTATTATTTAAAAAAGGTAGACTTATTTTACTCGTATGCAAAATCCTCATCAAAATGAAATTCATTGTTAATGAATATCCTGCAAAATAAGTGACTATTGGAGAATTCTTTGGCGTCAAAATACAAAACTAGTACAAAAGTATATAATCTGGTGAATAAAACAAACTAAATT